>CAJHQP010005923.1:0-42089 GCA_905132765.1 Moricandia arvensis
ATCAAATTTCCCCAGACTTAGATCTTTGTTTGTTCTCAAACAATTTTAAGCATTAGAACATGCTAGACATGACTCAAGGTGTGGGAACTCTCATATTCTCAGTAACCATTCTTTAACCACAAATCTCTGAACCATACAAGTTGTGCATCTAGGACCGCACACCCTTACCAGAACACCCCTGACTGCTGTTCAAAATCTGCTCCATACTCTGTGTGTCAATCCTGCAATGTTACACCTTTCTAACAAAACTCCTTATATTTAAATTAAGGGTGGCGTGAGCATATCTTATCACATCAGTAGACAGGGTAGACGACGCTAGGTATGAACATAATTTTTCTGTTTGTGGGGCTGCAAATTTTAGTTGTTACCATTTTCTGTAAAGGAATGTAAGGGATCACACAAAATTGTAAGAGAGGATGGATCCATTGATCTCCACAGCCTAACTCGTTTTGCTTGTTCTCCCCACCTTGATTTCTCAAACTTGTTCACCACCGATATGTTTTCCCAATCAGAGATAACGTTTCTAAATTGTATCTTCCTCTCTCAATCATCAATGGGAATTTAAATGTATAACGTTTTTCTTACTGAATAACTGATTAGATGATGATGAGAGAGGGTATTTACAAATAATATTTTGTGCCTCTGATGGTTTTGATGCCCTTCTTTTGATTTTCTAGGTCTCCTCGTTCCTTACTTCAAAGAACAGTCATATGGTCTTTCTGATTAGCTTGTTCTCATCGACTGCTTTGTTCTCGATGCCCTGATATTTTTGCCTTGTTCTTTTCACACTTGATAAGTGGTTCAATGCAGCAAAAACAAGTTAAGGCTGCGTTGATCCTTTCCTCTCCGACCCTTTTGCACAATTTTACACATATGACAATTAGAATAACAGAATGCATGAATATGGAATAAAGGTTATGGGTTTTAAGGGTGGGAACCAGCTAAATATGAGCCAGCCACTCATGAACAACAAGATGGATGAAAGGGTTAGGAGTCATGAGTGTGATCTCGTTTCCCTGCTCTAGTGCTGATCATTCTAAGAATTTGAGTCAATATTAGGCTCATGTTAGATGGAGTTAGGTTACACAGGTATACTATTACAAGCTGAAGGCTTCTGAAGAACAAAGTGATAATGTCAGGGTGTTCCAGGTCCAAGTGTAGGTTTTTCGTCACTGCTAAGATCACTGGATAAGATAACTAAAAGCACACAGAGGTTAATGGTCATCATAAAATAGAGTCCTAGTTCCCAAAAAGTTAGGCTGACTCAATAAATCACAGCAGACTCGATAGAAAAAAATAAAAAAATCCTAAAAACAAAGCATAAAAAAATAAGTAGCAGAGCACACAACATAAGTGTCTCCCCTAGACTTACTTCACACCGTCTCTGGTGTGAAATAGAATCAGGGAAGTCCAAATAAAACAACCTAAATTATATACACACTTACCAGTGGGTTGCCTCCCACCAAGCGCTTAGTTTAAGTCATTAGCTTGACTTGGGTTGGAGGATCAAGGGGAAGAAGAATCACCTAAGGGAATTTCTTCACCTTCTGCGATGGTTGTGTCAACAAGATATGGCTTCAAGCGCTGATCATTCACAACGAACTCACCTCCTCTCGTGTCCAACAACACAACAGCTCTGTAGGGTCTGACTTCCTTGATGGTGAAGGGGCCAAACCACCATGATTTCAACTTACCAGGGAACAACTTCACCCTTGAGTTGAACAGCATAACAAGGTCATTTGGTGCAAAATTTCTCAGCAACTAAGTAGTTTGTAATCTCAGCGAACCATGGTAGATTTGGGTACGTCTTCTTGATCACTGCTATGAACTGTTCTGGGTCGGGGGAACAAGCATCAAAGAGCAGGGTCTCCCTTGTTCTGTATAGGTTGATCGAGTACACGTGTTCCACAGGATAACTTTCGTCGAGAGCAGTCTATTCCTTGATTTTCATTCTGGACAAGTGATCTGCAACACCATTCTCAATGCCTTTCTTGTCCTTGATTTCTAGATCAAACTCATGGAGCAATAAGATCCACCTCAGAAAACGTGGCTTCGCGTGTTTCTTTGTCAACAAGTACCTCAAGGCTGCGTGATCAGTGTGTACTATCACCTTGGAGCCAACCAAATAGGATCTGAATTTCTCAAAGGCAAAGACAATCGCCAAGAGCTCCTTCTGAGTGGTTGCATAGCGACATTGTGCTTCATACATGCAGCTTCTTATCTTTTCTCTGACCCAACACTTCTCCCACTGCGAAGTCACTGGCGTCTATCATGATATCAAAGGGAAGGTCCCAGTCTGGTGGTTGCACAATCGGAGCATTGATCAGGGCACCCTTGATCGTATGAAACGCGGTCAAGTAGTCGGTGTCAAAGTCGAACTTGGTCTCCTTGCAGAGCAACCTCGTGAGTGGTCTCGCGATTTTGGAGAAATCCTTGATGAATCTCTTGTAGAAACTAGCGTGTCCCAAGAAACTTATGATACCCTTGACTGAATTAGGTGGATGTAAGCTCATCATCACCTCGATCTTTACCTTGTCTACCTTGATCCCATTTTCAGAAACCTTGTGACCAAGCACTATTCTATCTTTCACCATGAAATGACATTTCTCCCAATTCAGCACCAAGTGCTTCTCTTCACATCGCTGCAATACCCTGCACAAGTTTGACAAACAAACAGAAAATGAGCTCCCATAGACACGTTCTCTTTATAGCTTGCCTAGCTTAACTTTCAGAATTCAGAAATATATTGTGTGCCCTCGCTCTCTGTGGATTTGATCTCTTAGTACTACAATTAGACCTCTCTTTGCAATAGTAGTTTGTAGGGTTAATTTGATAGATTGCATGTTTTAAAATAAACCTTAACCCGCACGCTGTCAAATTTGGCTCCGTTGCCCGAGAGCGAGGATTCCCCATTAGACTCAATTTGTTTGATTTAGTCTAGGTATTTTTTCTATATTAGTTTACTTACATAATTTTTTTATTGTGTTTCAGGTACATACATCTTAGTACCAAGAAGCGATGAGAAGATGATTTTTGGGCTCTACAAAGAAGGAGTCTACTGATTCACGCACGATCCATAAGTCTAAGAAGGCAGTCGACACCCTCCAAGCATCGATAAAAAATTTAGAGAAACGAGTATCGGTCGACACCAACACCTCGTCGTCGATCGAGACCAACACTATGACATCGATCGACGTTAAGACCTCAGCACCGATCGATGCCACTTGCGAGAAGACAGAGGAAATCAATGTGCTTATACTTGAGTATGATAATAATGGGATCTTCCAACAACAGAGGACAAATGGTTCATACACATGAGGCTGTAGTCTCTGATGCAATTTCTGTTGCTGGAGGTGATGACTTTGAGCTGCACCTTAACTAGAACGATTAGTTAGGTCAACACGTTTTTTCAAGGCCTTCCACACGAAGATCTAAGAAAACTCATCAAAGTTTTTCTGGATAAAATCGTGGATACTGAGAAGCATGTGTACTCTGAAGAATACTTACCCTGCAAGATTTTCCCTCACCTGGCTTGGTAAATTGCAACCAGGATCTCTAACCTGTTGGGAGGATATTGAAAGAGCATTCCTCTACAAATTTATTGATGATGCTGAAGCAACTAAAGAAATGAAGAATAATGAAAGGTGGGACAAGCTCATTGAAGGTTGGCAGAAGAAGAGAGATGAACTGAACACTCATGCCAAGAAGCAGGATACACTAGAGACTGAGATAGAATCTATGATTAGATATAGAGGATGATGGACATCATGGATTTGGAGAGTCAATTAGAGTAGATGAAGCTGATATTAGTGATCCAACCTTATCATTGATCGACACCACAACCTCAACATCGATTGACACTAAGCCCTCAACATCGATCGACACATATTTATGTTGTTGATCGATACCTCTTGGAACATCTAAAATATTGAGTTGTTTTCACGACATTGCAGACTCAACACTGAAGTTTGATCAGTCGATTATTTAGGATTTCATGGAGCTTGAGGATGAGAAACAACCTAAAAATTTGGGTCATGAGTTGGAGATGAAGCTTGATGACGTTCAACACACTTCCGGAAAGTATCTGGAGACTTCACCAAAAGCCAACATCGACCGACACCCGCTTAATGATATCGATCGACGCCCACTAGATTGTATCGATCGACAGCCACCTGATGATATTGATCGACACTCATTGTTGGACGAACAGACAGCTTACATGATTGAACCAGGACCGACTAAGGAGAGAATGCACGTGTACAAGAACCCACACCTTACTGTCCTTAAACATCAAAGACCACCTATCTGCACAAAACAAGCTAATGGGTTTCTCAAAAGAGTGAAGAGGATACATGACCTTATGAAGATTGTGTTTTCATGCGCTTTATTTGAAGCTGAATCTCCTATCCCACCAGATGGAAGTGTGCATATGGATCCCTACATTGAGGTATTTGTGATCCTCAGCATCCAGTTGTTTCTTAGAGAAGATTGAGATATGAAGGTGACGTTGACCAAGGACCATCGGTCGCAGAATCGATCGACACCACCATTGGTGAATCGATTGACGCCACCATTGGAGCATCGATCGACATCGACACTAGAGCGTCGATCGACATCGACACTGGAGCGTCGATCGGCACCCGTCGCGTATCAGTGCATAATGAGTTTAAAGTGTGCCAAGATCTTTTTGATGAAGGCAACTACACGAGATCAGACAAGTCTGGGGGAAAGAAGAGGAAGAATTGTAAGAAGAGAAAAAAGATCAAGGGTGGTCCTCGTTATCATTGATTCCCCACTTCTCAGATGGTGTTAGAAAATACAGAGTGCACATCAGATGCTTCTCACAGCCATTTGCAATGCTTCAAGCACTCCTTATTGCTGAGATGATAAACAAAGGAGAAAAGTCTATGGAATCTTTCACAAAAAGTGTGACAAAGCTGAAGATATTGGACACTAGGAATTGTTTTGGAACAATTTCACAATTTCATATGGACTTAATCAGAGTTCCAAAACATCAAGCTAAAGACTATAAACAAGCGTTGAGTGAGAGGCAACCCACTGTTTAGTAAGTTTTAAATACTGTTTTACTTTCATTTATTACTGACTTTTCGTTTTTGCTTTATTTCAGGTAGAAAAAAATGAGGAAGAAGAGTTTTGCACCGTCATCGATCGATGGCTGGCCAACGTCAATCAATAGAGCATCACGAGTATTGATCAACACTTAACTGTACCGACCGACACTCATATCCGACAGCAGGTATAACTAGATTTTCCTTGTTAAATTTGTACCTATGATTTATTTTCCACCAGTCTCAGACTGTATAACACTAGGGATAATGTTGTTTAAGTTCGGCGGAGGTTTACTGATATTGTGTTTTATTTTGAGTTTTATTCTTATATGTTTTTATTGAAAGTTTTATAGAGTCAAGAAGGGGATTATGATCATATTTATATTTTTACATGTTCACTAACCATTCTATAGCACCATTCTTAGACTTGTTGATTGCAGAGAGTACTAGAGATACCAAAGTGGATCATCCTGCCACTATATTGCACTTGCTTAGAAAGTTTGAAGGAACCGAAGCTGACCTCCAACCTAATATTTTCTTAACTGCTTGCTTTGGGGCTTGGCATAATTGGATCGGATTCCTCCTGCAATCCTGGAAGGTAAAGGTCTATGTTCTTCTGATTCTCTCCTTCTCTCTCTTTGGCATCTAAAAAAAGAAAAGATTGAGATGATTTCCTGAGATGCAGAGGGGTAGGTACATTACCGATGATCCCACTATTATCATTCAAACGAATGATCACACATTGCTGAAAGCGAGGGGTAGGTACACTACCGATGACCCCACTATTCGCCTACACTTTGTCAAAAGAAAAAAAAAGAAAAGAAAAATTGAAAAGAAGATGAGAGAATGTCTATATCACAAGCATTAATAATTGGATTTGAGATCTAAAAAGATTCAAAGAAGAGAGAAAAGAGGGAAGAAAGAGATCAAAGAAGACTACTCGTGTGCTCAGATACTTGCAGGGGTAAAGAGTCTATGTGTCCTTTGATCGATACTCCCAAGGTAAACCTTACACATCTATTTATGCAAGACATGAGGTTAGTAGAGGGGTGAGTAAGACTAGTATTCGCTAAGTTGTTGGTAGAATGGATTTTGTTGCTATATGATAAGGTATATAAAGTTTCTCTAAGATTAGCATGTATTTGATGTGGTTGAAACATAGTAGAGGTGATAAGGATGAGTTAGAGATATTGTGAGTCCCCGGGTTTTCAAACCTCTTCCACAGGTTTACCCTTGTTTTGCTTGAGGACAAGCAAAATGTTAAGTCTGGGGGAGTTGATAGGGTCGGATATTTACCAGTTTTAGGCCATGATATCAGCTCTGTTTGGATTCTATTATATGTTTATGGAGTTGTATTAGAGTGTTATGAGGTTTAGGTACGTTCTGGAGACTTTGGTGATTCTAAAGGTATTTGAGATGTAGAACTGCGCAGATGCGTCAGAAGTTTATCTATGGGTGGAGATCTTCCCACGGTGAGATTGAGATTATATTTTAGAAAAAGATATATATATCTGAGTTAGATTTCCGATGCCACCGGTTGGAGGTTCATCTGACGGTTAGATCTAATGTTATGCCCAATTTACTGAAAAGTGGTATGTCTGCCTCGCGAGAGAAAGCTGTCGAGAAGTTGAATTAGTGTCGATCGATGGCACAGCCTTGGTGTCGATTGACGGTGATCCCAGAAGACAGACCTGACTTGTTTTATTGCCGAATTAAGCCCAAAAACCATCACAAATTACCCGAATACCCTTGCCTCACTTTAAACCCTATTTATGTGTTTCTATGCCATTGTTGAGGCAACAAGCTTTCTTTTATTATTTTTTAGGTTTAGGAGAGAAGGGAGGAACTCCTTCAGAGTCCTCCGTGAACTCCTTTGGTTTTATATTGATTTATATTATTGCTTTCTATTCTATTCATCTGTGATTTAGGTGACAACTATCATGCTTGAGTAGATTTCTTGTTAGATTTAGGGTTTGTCAATGGTACTGATGGATTAACCAAACAATAGAACTGCTAGGGTGATTATTAGATCTTTAAATAGAATTGTGCTTATTGCTTGTGTTCGAGAGTAGCTAACTAGAACCCTGATCTTAGGATATTGACAACTGCCAGAGTAGGTTCAATACCAAAATTAATCCCATTGAGCTAGATTGATAGAAACAAACGAGAGTTGATCTAGTTAATTCTAGTGAACTAATCGAACTAGGTCTTAATGCTTGACTCAAGCGACCATCGATCGATGCTCGTACAATAGCGTCGATTGACGGTCAATCCGAGTTCACAACGAGATTTGGAACAAATACTTAGTCAATAAATTAGACTCGCAGCGAGAGATGGTCATCTTTTATATTAGATATCGAGTTCTATGACTAATACCCTTAGCTTCTATCCTCTATAATCCACTTTCCTAAGACCCTAGATCTAGCTATTTCTTATTATTGTTTACAACAACCAATCAATCAACTGCTACCTTGTTTACTGCTTTATTAATATATTTGCCTAGCTTAATTGCGTCAGTATTGAGTTTATTGTGTGCCCACACAACCTGTGGATTCGATCCCTAAGTACTACAACTCGACCTCTTATTTGAGAGAGTAAAGTTGCTCTAGGGTAATTTGAGAGCATATCAACAGAGTTGAGTAGTCTTTTTTGGAAGCCCTCTTAGTTAATTTAGGTTTATCCTCGACATGGGTATCCTGGATAAAGCTATGCATCTGATCAGTATCTTATCAGGTCCTCTTAAATGGTGAGTGATATCTTGTGTTTTTTGTATTGTTTCCATCATCATTTTGTGTTGTATTTGACCATTTAGATGCGTTTAGGTTATGTTTAGGTTGCATTGCATCGCATTTGTGTCTTTTAGGTATTGGAGAAATGACTTGGAGCAATTTGAGCAAATAGGGGTCAAAAAGGAGAAAAAGCGGTGATTTTTTCGTGTTATGTAGCAGAGTTTAAGTTTGATAGCGTCCTAGATGCAGCGGTATCACATACTGCTGCATTGCTCAAATTGCTGATTCCAAATTCGACCAAGTATTTTAGCGGCTTGGGTGCAGTGGTTGAGACATGCCACTGGTGAACAAAGGTGACTCCCTATCCGAAATCGGGATTTATGCAGCAGCATCTGAAGATCGCTGCTAAGAAATTTTGAAGATTCTCACGTGCTAAGTGTCACGGAGGTCTAGATGCAGCGGCCTATGTCCGCGGCCTCGCAAGCCACTGTGACTTTCTAGAAAGTAAATATTCTGTGTTTGACTTGATTTTTACTCAATTTAATTAGGGACATCCCAGGTTTATTTAGCCGACCCAGCTCTTAAAGACTTTCCCCAATTGATGTCGGTTTAGCCAATTTGAGTAAACTAAATAGATCTTCTGGTTGGATTTGATTTCGGCCTTGGTTCTTCTTCCTCTAGGATTTTATAAGGCTCTACTTAACATAGCAATTTCCTTTGGTTGAGGCCTCTTCATGGTTAAATTGGTATGACCCGAAATATGGCTGAACTGGCCCATTGGATGCCGAGAAGATGGCCTGACCTGTAAAGTCCATAACATCTGTCTCCATGAATATTTTATGGTGATTCCAATTTAAAGTGACACATTTTTTGAGTTGACTGTCCATGAAAATTGGTTTCATGCCAAAAGACCTTCTGGTTGTTCATATATACGCCTTAGACTGAACCTCTATCGCTAGAATCGCCTTGATAGTTGTTCTGGCCGGTTTGATGAAGATCTGGTTGAGGCATGGATTTGATGGCTGCATCATTTCCTCCCTCTTGTAATGGTTTCGACCTCGAAACTGGATAACCTGAACCAAGATAGAGCAAGTTAGCTTTCATTCTCCTTTGGGAATTTAAAGCCTTGCCTTGGTATGATTTCAATTTTTTGATGCATGATGCATTTGGTTGTTCTTCTTAGAAGAGATAGGAAATGATCGCGGCTCTGCCATGGAAATGGTCATTTTATCTCTTCTGCAACATAAAGTCCTTCATACTTCTAGTAGCCTTGGTTCTTCATACTTCTAGTAGCCTTGGTCCATGACTTCCCAAGGTTACTCTGGGCACTCTTGACCATGGTATGTAGTTAAGACCCTCAAGGGTTACTGGAATAAGGCTTCTTATCTTCATTTCCATGGGTGGTTTTCTTTTACCCACTGGACAAAGCTATGGACCAATGGATAAAGATAAGACTCCCAGAAATTTGAAGAACATATCATAATAGAAAAATTCAAATGTCAAGAGAATTCAAATGACAAGGGTGTTTCAAAATAGGAGAGTTATCAAGTAAAAAGAGAGTTATGAAGAAGTTTTTGAAACCAAACATAGATAGAAACAGAGTAGAACCAGAATGAAGAACAAAGTAGACAAAACATAGTGAAACAGTTTTAATTTGCAGAAGTGAGGTGAGAGTGAGGTTTCAAGAGCTTAATGCTCTGATACCATGTTTGAATTGATGAATTATGAGTATTAAAATGAGTAATAAGAGCAGAATGGTGAAGAAATGATGGAGAATGATGAAGAATGATGAAGAATAAGTGAGAGAGAGTTTCTAGAGAATTTGGAGAGAGAGTAAAGAGAGAATGGTAGAAATGAAGATTATTCACCTTGTTTGCATTCAGAACATGCATACAACATATATAGAGAGCTTAGACAATGACATGAATAATAAACAAAGGAAAACAATAAAATAAGGTACTCTGGTGAAGAGTGAAAGTAACAACACACAACAACTCTTTTCTCCTTAAGTTAGACATGTGATATTCTCCTCTTGACTATTCAAACCTGTCCAAGCAAACTCCAACGATCTTCTGTCTTCTGAAGTCTTCCTTCACGTGTTCTCTTAATGCCTTAACTCCCAAGGCCAGTTAGGTCAAGATAGATTGCTTGTAGAGCAAGACTGTATAGACTAACTTCCACTTCAAGTATCTGGAGCATCTTTTTTCTTTGTCTATTTTATTTCTCTTTTGTTCTTCATCTAAATAAGTTAAATTATCTCTCGCATGTATCTAACAATCTAAATCAATGTAATCAATTCAGGCAAAGAACCTACTCTCATAGTTGTTTATGTCCTAAGTTTAGGGTTCTAGTTAGCTACTCTAGAACACAAGCATTAAACACAATTCCAAAGATGGATATCTTTTCATCCTAGCAATCCTATTTTTGAGCTAATTCAACAATACCATAATGAACCCTAAATCTAGTAAGAGAATTACTCAGACATGATTATAGAAGACATGATAAACTGAATAATTTAATGCATAAAATAGATAATGGAGTTCCAATACAAATCTCTGAAGGAGTTCAGATCTTCTCCCCAAAACTACTATAAACTCTAAAACATTATTATGCTACGAAATCTCTGTCTTGTGGTGTCTTTTGCCTAAACAAAGGCAAGACCATATAAACTAGGTTAAAACTCATCCAATGGCATTCTTGTAAGTTATCTTGACTTGGACTTGAATTTGGTCAAATACTTTGCGAGTACACCGTCGATCGACAGCAAGTGTGCACCGTTGATCGATGGTCAGGCTTGACCTCGACTCTGACTGAGAACAGCAATTGGATATCTTTTCTAAATGCTCTACCAAGCTCCATTATCTCCATAATGCTCCAAAATGTACTTTGACCTGAAAAGACTCTAAAAACAGTCTAGACATACATAACATACTCCAAATATGGTCCAAATGATAGTCTTAAACTGGTAAATAACAAGGTATATCAAAGTATATCTTTACTTAGCCTGATCTGAATCTTAGGAAAAGGCGATGGATGGATTTGGTGGCTGAATACGACCTAGATATAGCTTACCATCCAGGTAAGGGCAATCTCGCTGCTGGCGCACTAAGCCGTAGAAGCACATACCTGGCCATAACACGGGCAAAAAGACTCTTTCCCTGATGCTTGGGGCTTTGGATCTCAATGCATTAACCATTGACTAAGAGCTATTGGGGATATAGGCAGTAGGTCAAGCGGATGTACTGGACCCGTGTAAGGCAGGCCCAAAGAGGTGATGAGTACCTGAACGATGGTACATAATGACAAAACCAAGTAACAACTTACTAGCAATGGGACGATTGTAGTGAAGGTTCTTGTCGCTGTACCAGATAACTGTGAACTTAGGGTTGGTGAGCTGGAGCGGGATCTTGGGAAGACCGCTAACGCTTTTCTTAAAGCGAAAGAGGCAAAAATGGCTAAGTCTTCAGAATTGCGTCGGCTAAAGCGCAAGATCAAGAGTGGGGAGGAATCGTCGGTTGGTGCGATCGACAACGCCAATGAGGTTGTTCGTGCCGAGTTTCGGGCTTGTCTGGCGAGGATCGCTGACTCCCTTGACTCATTGTCTGTCGTCCACATCAGGGACTTGGCCTTGGAAAGCGTTGAGGGAGGGATGCAACATGTTGAGTTTTTTTCATGGTGATGCGCCTACGTCCCCGCGAACCGAGGAGGCCAGGCTTTCTGCTTGCAGAGAAGAGTTAGCGGACGCGGACGGAGACTTCGACCAGATCCTTGCAGGTCTGAAATCCGAGTGTATCCTCCCACTTTGCTCGGGTGACGCTGAGGGTCATGGTCCTACAGCCGAGGAAGGTGTAGGCGAGGCGGTTCCGAGTATGGAGGGGCGATCGGTGAATGTGAGGCTTCGCGTGCGGAGGATGATTGAGTCTGCAGTCTCGTATGAGGCTTTTTTTTATTTTAATGTTACTTGTTTGCGCTTTGTTCCAGCAGAGTGTGGCCGTGTTTTATCTCGGGACTGGCCGCTTGTGGCTTTGAATCCCAGTCGCTTCTGTGACTTTTTTCTTTTTAAAAGAACTCTGTCCTTGTTTTCCAAGGTTTTATCGAGCGTTGTTATAGGTGAAGGAATTTAATAGATTTGGATTTTACGTATAGAGGGGAGGATACGAGTTTTCATCTCGCTCTCAACTCTTTTGCTGATCGTCCTATTCGTTGCTTGTACGAGATGTTTGAAAAATTTTCCGAAGTTTCAAGAGCGATTAGATATGGGCGAAGAGACATGCTTTTAGGATCTCGTATCTTTTTGATTATCATGCCCTGAGACTTTAGAGACCAATGTGCTGGATTTAGGACAAGACCTAGGTCTAATCACTGTTCTAGGTGGTGCGGTGACTACTTTGGCTTACGTTTCCCGTATCGTTTTCGACCTGATTTTATCCCGCTTTAGAGTCCGTGATATGTTCTCGGTTTAAGTGACTCGTATGGTAGGAATCAAGCATCTCTTCGGGGAAATTTTTTATGCCTCCCAAAAAGTGCTGACCAAAATTTTGGATTTCTTTTATAGCGCTATTACCCTTGTGTCGGGTGTTCGAGAGCTATCTCTACAAGATGGCTTAGTCTGTTTAGGACGTTAACAGTTTCTTCTGATCAGAAACAAACTTATCAGTGGATATTACCGTTTTTGATTCTTCGCGAAGGATATGTGTTAAGAAGGTCGGCGTGTTTTATAGTCGTAGATGGACTGTTCTTAATGTGAGTATTCCATTTCGGAAAGCTTTGACGAAAAAGAAAAGGGTCCTTCGAGCGTTAGGGACGTCTCGCTACGTCGAAGGTTGAATTTTTTGCGTCGATTTTTGGGAGCGAGTTGCGGAAATGTGGGAGTTTTTCTGCTGTATTATTTCAAAAAGTTTCGAAAAATACCGAACCCGGAAGCAAATACTTTTGAGTTTTTGGGAGTATACGAGTATACGTATACGTACCCCCCCTTTCTGATGAGGGGGGGGGAAGCTGAGCTCGTTTTGCGATGAACTGCCTACGTACCCTTTTTAGGGATCAAGCTGTCTCGTAGTTCAGTTCTAAACATTGTTTAATGGTAGTATTTCATGAGGTGCATCGTATTCCAAGTTTTCGAAATTTGATATCCTGCATATTCGCGATTTTGTACGAGCCTGTTTGGACGACTTTTATTAATTTGTAGGGTCCTTCCCAGTTTGCTCCGAGTTTTCCAGCGTCCGTTTGGCGGTGTTTTGGAAACGATTTCGAAGAACTAGTTCACCTTCTTTGAATCTGCGGCTGCGTACGTTAGCGTTATTGTACTTTACGGCCGCCAGTTGATAATTTTGGATTCGTATAAGGGCCTGATCCCGGTGTTTGTTGAAAAAGTCGAGCTTGTCGAGCAGCATCAGATTGTTTGACTCTTCTCGTTTTGGGAGTAACCTTCTGCGTACTCCGGGAAACTCGACCTCCGTTGGGATCATGCATTCTGCTCGGTATACGAGGGCGAACAGGGTTTCTCCTGTTGCACGTCTCAGAGTTGTGTGATGGACTCCTTCAAGTTCTTCGGCCCATCTACCCTTCTTGGCGTCCAAACGTTTTTTGAGTCCATTGGTCTTGTTAGTAGTTTCGGCTTGGCCGTTGCATTGCGAGTATCAAGGGGTTGATTTTGTTAGTCGTATCTTCCATTTTTCGCAGAAGGCCTCGAATCTGGTTGAAATAAACTGAGACCCATTGTCTGTTATGATTTTGTATGGGACTCGGTGCCTGAAAACAATGTTTTTCCATACAAAGTTTTCGACTTGGGTGTTTTTAATGCCTGCGTAGGAGTCTGCCTCCAACCATTTTGAGAAGAAGTCTGTCAAGACAAGCAAGAATCTTTTTTGTTTCGATCTATGCATGGGTCCAACTATATCCATCGACCATCGCATGAACGGGTATGGTGCCGAGATTGATGAGAGAACCTCTGCTGGTTGATGGATAGTTCGGGCGTGCCTTTGGAAATTTTCGCATTTCCGCGCAAATTTCTCGCAATCTTTGATCATTGTTGGCCAATAGTGTCTGTGGCGTTTGATTTTGACTGCGAGAGATCTTCCGCCAGAATGATTTCCGCAGGACCCAGAATGGATCTTTACCATTATCTTTCATGCCTTCTCTCCTTCTACACAGGTCAGGAGTGGCCCTGAAAATCCCTACATGTATAGTTCTCCGTCAACCGAAACATATCGCGCGGCTTGGGTTTTAATCTTTCAGGCAGCCCATTTTTCTGCCGGGAGTTTTCGTCGGCAATATACGCAAGGATTATCTTTGCTAAGGTAGGTCGAATCCGTATTCTATCCTCCTGGACTCTTGCATGGCTTGGTCGTTGACTTTGTTGGTATCACCGTCGGGAGAGTCGATTAGGTTTATGAAAGCTAGTAGCCAATGCTAGGATGTTCGATAAACTCTATGGGAATCACCCTGCTTAATCCTGGATACGAACTGGATTCTAGGGCGGCTAGGGTGTCGGCTTGAGCGTTTTCGGCTTTTTGGACCCAGGTGAGTGCAAACTGGTCGAAACTATGAGCTAAATCTTGAACGAGTTTTAAGTAAGCGTCCATTCTTTCGTCTCTTGCTTCGTATTCCTTGCTGTATTGGCTCGCCACAAGTTGGGAGTCACAGTAGGCGTGAATGTTGCGTATTTTTAAGCTCTGTGCCAATCGTAATACTGCGATAAGGGCTTCGTACTAAGCTTCATTGTTTGAGGCGTGGAGGATTAGTCAGAATGATTGTTCCAGTACTTCCCCCGTTGGTGACGTGAGTCGGATTCCAATCCCAGAACCCTACTTGGATGAGGATCCGTCGACGTGGAGGGTCCAGGTCGAGTCAGGTTCTTGATTGGTTGTGCATCCCGCCGGGAGTTCCACTACGAAATCGGCGAGTACTTGTGATTTTGCACAAGGTTTTTGCTCGATACTCGATGTCGTACTCGCTTGGTTTGATTGCCCATTTTGCTAATCTCCTGGATTGACTGGGACGATGCAAGATAGTCCGCAGTGGAAATGACGTGAGTACTGGGATCGTATGGGAGTGGAAGTATGGCCTTAGCTTTCGTGCTGACATTACCACTGCAAGTGTCAGTTTTCCCATCATCGAATAGGGCGCCTCTGCGTCGAGCAAAGTTTTGCTTACGTAGAAGATAGGCTTTTGCTCGCTGCGTTCTTCTCGGATAAGGACGCCGCTTACTGTCGTGTTTGATATTGAGATGTACAAGAACAACGGTTCTCCTTCTATAGGTTTTACGAGTACTGGGGGAGTGGCCAAGTAGTGCTTCAGCTGTTGGAAAGCATTTTCGCATTCCTCGGTCCATTCAAATCTCTTGTTCCCCTTCAGAGTGTCGTAGAAGGGTAAACATTTGTCCGTGAGATAAATCTGTTTAGTGCTGCCACCTACCGGTCAATCTCTGTACCTCTCGTTTTGTTTTTCGGAGACGCCATTTCGATCAGTGCAGTAATTTGTTTCGGGTTAGCTTCGATCCCACAGTAGGTTACGAGGTAACCCAAGAATTCTCCTGATGCCACTGCGAACCTGCATTTCGCGGGGTTCAATTTCATATTGTGAAGGTTTAGCCTTTCAAAACATTCTCGGAGGTGGGCGATATGATATTGTTCTTCGAGGGATTTTACGAGTATATCATTGAACACCTCCATTGTTTTTCTGAGCTGTTCTGAGAACATATGGTTGACGAGCCGTTGATAAGTCACGCCGGCATTCTTGAGACCGAATGGCACTACCTTGTAACAGTAAGTGCCGCGGTCAGTTATGAATGCAGTCTCCTCTTGATCGTTAGGGTTCATTATAATATGATTATATCCAGAGAAGGCATCCATAAAGGATAGGAGTTTGTTCCCTACCGTTGCTTCGACTAAGCGCTCGATATGTGGCAGCAGGAAGCTATCTTTTGGGCATGCTTTGTTGAGATCGGTGAAATCGATGCAGATTCTCTATTTCCCGTTCTTCTTTTTGACAACTACTGGGTTAGCGAGCCAATCGAGATTCCTGACCTCTGTTATGGACCCGACTTTTGGGAGTTTTTCGACCTCGACGTTGACCACTTCGGCGTGTTTTGGTAACTTTCGTCTCTATTGTTTGACGGGCTTGAAAGTTGGGTCAATGTTGCGCTCGTGACATGTGACGTTGATGTCAATCCCGGGCATATCTTTCGTGGCCCATGCGAATGTGTGCAAGTTCTTCTTCAGACAAGCTACGAGCTCGATTTTCATAGATTTGCTCAGGTTCGCACCGATCTCTACACAACAATCTGGAACGCTTCGTCAAAGCATACGGAGACAACAGACTTGCAGGTTGGTTCGCGTTTCCCATCCAAAGCTTCGGCTGCTCGGGACTGCCAAAATATTTTAGTACCGTTCTGTTCTGAGGCTTTGTCAATGGTAGACGATTTCTTTTTCTTTTTAGGCGGAAATTCAACTAACAAGATCTTCCGTTTCAACTCTGCAGCGAAGCAACCTCGCGAGATCCTACGATCTCCCCAGGTGGTCTCCATTCCGCGAGGGGTTGGGAACTTGAGGCACATATGGTACGTCGACGGGATTGCTTGCATTGAGTTCAACCATGGGGTTCCTACAATTGCGTTGTAGGATGTGGGTCGATCGATGACCAAGAACTGCACAATTTTTGACTCGCTACCGACTTTTACCGAGAGATCGATCCTGCCGAGAGTCATGGTAGCTTCCCCCGAAATCCCTACTATCGGGTTTGGATCTTCAGCGATTTCGAATAACTCGACTTCCATTCGTTCGAGTGTGTCTTTGAAGACGATGTTGGCCGAGCTTCCGGTGTCGACCAATATCCTTGCGACGTCGATATTCTGGACTGTCAGTTCAAAGACAAGGAGGTCTTTGTGAGGTTTGACCGGGTTGGTCGTTGCTCTTTCCTTGAAGGAGATGACGCTGCTGTCCGTTTAGTTAGGCAGATTATGTCTCAAATGTTCAGTGGTTTTCGAGTTAGATAATCCGAGGCCCCCTCGTTCTAGGGCCAAACTGTGGGAACCGAAATTTGCACTGTCGATTTCCGTTCAGTTAGGAACGTAGGGTAATCCCTAGTTTCCCAGAGGTCCCGAATATCTGCTAAACCACACGCCAATCAATCAGAATACGAAGTAAAGATAGAAAAATAAAGTAAGAATAAAAAAGAGAGCAAATAGTTGTCTTATTCCAAATTTGCGTATGAGCGTTTACAACATGATAAGAGCCTTGGCTATGAGAGCTGTCGGCGAGATCCCTAGTTCTAACAACCTAGGACTGCAAAACCCTAATTGAATAGCAGCTCGAATAACAAAAACAAAAAGTTTCCTAAATGCTCTAAGTGCTATGTTTGCTCTGAGTAGAGATTTTCGTGTGTCACTTGCATCATCACCCTCGAAGTCCTTATATACTCCTCTAGAGGCGGTTTGCTCTTTCCCTTTCCGCCTTTGTTCGAATTTATCGCTTCGCAGAAATATTCCTATTTTTCCTCGATCTTCATGATTATCTTTGGAAACTTAACATTTATCTTCCGATCTTGACATTTATCTTTCAAACTTAAAATTTATCCCTTCCTGCAAAATAAGAGATAAACCGTTATAAAGATTGGACTTGATTTCGGATAAAATCGCGAGTTTTAGACCTTCTCGGGCCGTTTTTTGACTTAAGCGTTTTTACGATTTTATCGAAAGAACATTCCTAAGACGACGTCATCCGAGAGTTAGGATATTTTTATGGGGTGTGAAACTTCAGGTGTTTAGTTAACCATTATCGTCTTACACGACCGACCCAATTCTTTCACGAGAAAACGAGTTCTTTCGATAAAGTTCTAACTTCAGTCTCGATCGAGACGAAACAAAGATAGGTTCAATCGGGTTTCGAAAGAGGGAGTTACGAGGACGAGGTGAACATGGATTGATTGATCGAACTCGCCGATCGGGCAAGTTGGATTGCTCGTGCTACCTAATTTGCCCGTTTGGCGAGTTGGTTGTCTTGATCGACCCAACTCGCCCGTTCGGCGAGTTAGGCTTGTCCAACTCACCGACTGGGCGAGTTGGTTATCTTGATCGACCCAACTCGCCGAATGGGCGAGTTGGTCGGCCCATGCTGCCCAACTCGCCTAACGGGTGAGTTGGTCGGCCCATGCTGTCCGACCTGTCCGTTCGGCGAGTTGGACTGCTTGGTTGGTTTAGTGTTCCTTTCTCTCGAGTTTTTTTGGCTCGGAAACTTTTGTTGAAACGGTATCGAGACTGTATTCGTATGGAAACACTATATTTAGATGTTGATTTCGAGAGTACCGTTTTTGATCCCAACATTAGATTAATATTGTGTCTATGCAATTCTAAATGTTCTTATTGCTAGTTTAGACTAGATCACTCTAATCTACATCATAGGTAATTTTATGCACCAAAATTGTTTGGTGAAGTGCTTGAATGAATTTAGTATTGGTCTAGCTTGAATAACCAAAAGGATTTAATGTAGGATTGCTAGAAATTTAATATAGACTTATTCTTAATGCATATTTGATTGAATTATACCAAAGGGATTTGATGTCTAATGCTTGATAACATAGTGATTTTATTTTCGGAATGAACTAACTTATTAAAGTGTTCTAGACTTATAGAACTAGTTAATTGCCACTTTGACACCTTGACTCTGAGAGTAATTGCCTAGAATCGATTAATTTTTGCCCATGGGTTCTTTATTAAACTTGATCACATCTACTTGTTTACCTTGCGTCTTGTTGAGTTTTAAGTACATCATTACTTGGTTACTACAATATTCATCTTGATTGTGCTTAGATTTAGAAATATCTTGTATTCTTGGCGCTTATAATTATCTTAGGAGTGGAATGATTGTTAAGTATTACAACGATACTTAGGATAACTTTATTTCTTATCAAGTTTTGGCGTCATTGCCAATCCTGGGTTTGATTTTAACATTGAGATTTAGTCATTGCTCGAAACTAGGTTTTTATTTCAGTTTATATCACTAAATATTCTACTTCTTCCTTTTTTTCTATCTTAAGTACATGCATTTGAGGAGTAGAGGGGCTACTAATCTGACGATATCAAGGCAAAAGAAAGAGCACTAGCAAGAAAGAAAAAAAGAAGAAGAGCGGCTTGCCCAACTACAACGGTTGGAAGTTGAAATGGATAATCAACAAAACAACCAAAATCCACAAGAATTTGAAACTAATGTAGGAAATGTTCAAGAAGCTGGCGACCTTTGACAAAATGCATAGAGGAATGCAAGAGTCATCAGTACTCATGATCTGCCAAATATTCATGGCTAGAGGCTAAGTATTTGCGCCCCTGCGGTGGAAAAAAAAATTCAAAATCAAGTCCAGCTTGATCAACATGGTCCAAAGTAACAACTATCATGATCTACCTAAGGAAGATCCTCTGGACCACTTGGACAACTTCGACAAGCTTTGTGGGACTGTAAAGATCACTGGTGTCTCTGAGGATGCTTTCAAGCTAAGACTATTCCCTTTCTCAATTGGGGAGAGAGACATCAGTGGGAGAAGAATCTACCTAGTGAAACCATCACCATATGGGACGATTGCGAGAGATTTTTCTTAACCAAGCTCTTCTGAAATTCCAGAACAGCTAGACTCATGAACGAGATCTATGTTTTTCAGCAGAGGAACCTAGAAATCTTTGGAGAACAATGAGAATGGTTCAAGGGATACACCGTGCAGTGTCCTCATCATGTATTCAAGAGAAATTTTGTTGAGCATACTCTACAGAGGAGTTATTTTCAAGTACATGAACATGCTTGATACTGTGAGCAATCGCCACTTCTTGGGCTGATCTAAAACTGAAGGTATGCAGCTGCTAGAGAAACTTGCTCATAGTGATTCCACTTACTGTGGTGAGTATGAAATAATCAATAGTGGTGGCTGTGTTGATGATGAGCACACTAGAATGGAGCTGAAAGCCTTGCAGGAAAAGATGGACATGCTTCTTTCATATAGAGAAAAACAGGTCAACTATGTTGGTGAATTTAAGAAGCAGCAGGTTAGTATTTTAATATTGATGACAATCCTTAAGAAAAATGGAAATATTCTATTATCTAATGATCTAATGAATATTTTCAAATTCTAAGAGAGAGGCACGACCTCTACTATAAATATGGAGTTCCTAATCGTAAAGAGGAGATCAACTCGTCCATCTACAAAATACATATTCTACAACTGCCAAGGCATGAATTGACCTAGAAGACCATCTTCATCAACATGCCTATGAGAGGCAAATCCTGCAATTACTATCAACAAAACCAAGTTATATGCTCACTCTAGCATGTCTACAACTCTAGTTACTGGCTCATGCCAGAATCTCTTGCCCATAGGCAGGAATACCTAATGCTCACTATAGAATATCGACTAGTCGATCATCTGGTCTGACCATGTGTCTTCTAGACCAGATGATTCCTATCAACTACAGAGCCAGATGCTCGCTAGGCCACGTGCCAATAAGGCTATGTGCCCATCTAAGCTATGAGGACTCATTAATATTAACTACGAATGGCTTGATCCCCCACCGAAGGGTACGTAGGAAATCCCCACTGAAAGATGCAACTATAAATCCAAACACATTTCATGGTTCTACGCCTAAACACATTCACACGGTTTATCTCCCCTTCTTCTATCAAGACATTAACGACATACACTGGCTCATAATCATATGTCAATAGAATAAAGGCAAGATCTTCTGGGTTATCAACAACTAGAGCAGGAGAAATCAACACAATGACCCTGCTACTAATCACAAGCGAGTAGGAAAGATTCCCGCTTATCTACAAGATTATCACTGCAACTCTGTTCTTTCCTGTACGTTTCATCCAATCAGTGAGGTACTTTCTTATGATGCCTTATCAGATCCTTATTTGATCTTCATTAATGCTGTGAATAAGATACCTGAAACATCATCTTATAAACAAGCTAAACAACTGAAATAATGGTGTGAGGCAATGGGTGTTGAGTTAACTGCTCTTGAGGATAATGAAACTTGGGTAATTGTTCTCTTCTGCGTCATAAGCGTGCTATTGTATGTAAGTGGGTATTCAAGGTTAATATTAATGCTGATGGAACTTTAGAACGGTACGAGGCTCATTTGGTCGCTAAGGGTTTTACGCTGCAGGAGGGACTAGATTACGTGGAGAATTTCTCTCCAGTGGCCAAACTTGCCACAGTCAAACTGTTGATTGCAGTGGCAGCAGCTAGAGGCTGGTATCTTACTCAGTTGGACATATCTAACGCTTTTCTCAATGGGAATTTGAAGGAAGAGATATACATAACTTTACCTCCGGGATACTCTCCAAAACAGGGGGAAACTCTTCCTCCAAATGCTGTTTGCTGCTTAAAGAAATCTCTTTATGGTTTGAAGCAAGCTTCACGCAATTGATTTCTTAAGTTTTCTGAAACTTTACTGTCTATGGGTTTCAAGAAGACCTCTGGTGAGCATACTTTATTCCCTAAGAATGCTGGAATGTCTATATGGCAGTACTTGTTTATGTTGATGATATAATTTTTGCAAGTAGCTGTGATCAAGCGACTGAGTTGTTGAAGGCTGCCCTACAGTGCTATTTCAAACTTTGTGACTTGAGGACTTTAGGATACTTCCACAGTTTGGAAATTCCTCGCAACAAGGCTGGTATTTCCATTTGACAGAGAAAATATGTCCTTTAATTACTTGATGAGTTTGGTCTTCTTGGTTGCAAACCTTCTTCTATACCTATGGAGCCTAACTTGAAGATGTCTCAGGATGATGGTATTTTATTGACGGATCCTGAACATTATCGGAAACTTGTTGGCAAGTTACTTTACTTGACATTCACTATGCCGGACATCACTTTTGCTCTCCATAAACTCTGTCAATATACTTCCAAGCCACGTAGTTCTCATATTCAATCTGGTTACAAGATTCTTCATTATTTAAAAGGTACTGTGGGTCAAGGCCTCTTTCATCCGGTATCTTCTGATCTCAAACTCATTGGTTTTGCAGATTACAACTGGGGCTCATGCCCTGACACCCGACGCTCAGTATCTGGTTTCTGTATGTTTGTTGGCTCATCTCTCATCCCATGGAAATCCAACAAACAGGATGTTATGGCCATTTCATCAGCAGAAGCGGAATATCGATCTATGTGTTTTGCAGTAAAGGAAATGATGTGGTTTTGTTTTCTTTTTCATGATCTTTGGATTGACACCTCTGAGCCATCCGCTCTTTATTGTTAAAAATGGCTGCTCTTAATATATATCTAACAACCCAGTCTTCCAGGAACGCACCAAACAAGTCGAAATGGACTGTCACAATGTTCGAGAGAAAATACAAATGGGTTTGATTAAAACACTCCATGTTCGTACTCGTCATCAGTTGGCTGATTTTCTCAGTAAACCACTTTTCCCAACTCAGTTTATGTCTCTTCTAGGAAAGATGGGAATATCCCCATTCATAGGTCTGAGATCACATCTATGAATTGAAAGGTCTGAACCATATAATGCACGAGAGCTTGGTTTGGAGTAGAAGAAAGCTACAAACGACCAGAAGCACCTTATGAACATAATGAAGACATCAGAAGGAACTTGGGCTAGAGTTCAGTTGGGTGCTGGTCGATCATGGCCCATATAAGCCCTTGAGAAGAAATGACCGACCACCTTGGGCCTTATTAGGTCGATTTATTTAGTTTATGTTTTATGGCTTTTAAGTTAGGTGTAAATCAACTTGGTTTAGGTTTTTGTGTTTTATAAACCAATTAGAAATATGCTTTGTGTTTCTTAAACCCATTAGAAATAGGTTTTGGTTTTCCTTTCTAGATTATAATAAAGATTTTCTAGTTAGGGTTTCTGCTTTTTCTATATAAGCCAAAGCTGAGCACATAATGTAATCACACAATCATTTAATAAAACCATCAAGATTTTGGATTTTCTTTGTCTCCTTGGAGACTTGTTTCATGATCATTCACGTGGTCATTATCATCTATCATCACCTGGAAGTTAACTCTTCTGCTTACGTGATTTCCAACAGGCATCAACCTATAGGAGGTGACACTCGTAGATAGCCACAACAAAACAACATTAGGGTATTCCAGAACCCTAATGTGAAGATCGTCCACCATCCAAGGCCTTACATCTCAAGGAACCATCCCCAAATGTCCATTCATGGGCAAGACAGCCTATCCAAGGCATTATCAATTTGTATGTTGAATTGTTCGATTTGTGATCGAGGAATTATGACCAAGGGGTTTCATGAATTTTCCCTGGGAGTAAGCATCTTCCTTCATTGTTCTTTGTAAGGAGTCGATCCTCCGATTTTTTTTTCTTATATTATAAAGGATGTTTCGTATAGCTCTAGGAGCATTGTTACAAGGTTTTCCTTATATGGCTCTTTTTATGGCTAACATGTTACAAGCTTAAAGTAAATTGTGGAACATATGGAACTTGGTCGATTTTCGACAAGTTCAAGTTTTTTGTTTAACCGTTTGGATGTTAGGACTGATTCTTGCTGATAAGACTTTATTGCAAGGTTTCGATTTATGGGTTATACGATAATTATTTGCGTAATCGCACTTGGCATTTTTAGACGAATCGCGGATCGTCGTTTTTCCGGTAAGTAATTGGATGGAGCGGTACTCAAACAATTGTTTTGACCTGGCGTAAGGATGTGTTCGACTGAATAGCCAAGGACGTTGTAGGTTGAGGATTAGACAATGGCACTTACGTGTTAACATTAAGCTCATGTTAATTTTAGATTGTTCTGAGAGAGGATGCCGGATTCTTGTTCGGGCTTTTACGGGATGGCGTAATTGATCGAGGGCGAAAGAGCATTCCTCAAGATTGATAGGCCAAGTATGCCGGATTTTCCGTGGTAAGATGGCCGATGGTGGTAGAAAATGATTTTACAGTTTAGGTTTTCAATTATCAATGAATGTTTCATATAATCCTTCCTTTAGTTGTATGGCAATTGTTTTGTTTTTGTCCAAGGAAGAAGAAGCCTAAGAGGCTTGATAAAGAACCCGTGCTGAGTCAGTTGCGGGATGATTGCCTGCTCAGATGTAACCGAGGGGAATGAAAGGCAGAAGCCAACAAACCGCAGGGTAGAAGAAGAGGATCTGTAAGATCGTAGTGCGAAGAGATAAATTTTAGATTGGTCGTCCAAAGTCGGATCATACAGCTTCATTTTGTGCTATATGAAAAACACTTCTTCGTTAAACCTGTTATGTTTATCTTCAAAAGTTGCTTTGTATGACTTGATCTGACTATACAAAGGATTTTTCATGTAAGTTTTACAAGAAGGGCATCTCATAGAAGTGAATAGAGAACGTTTCTCGCAGATTACTCCTGATGTTTGCGGGCAAGGATTAGGTTTTCCTCATTCGCGTTTTCTTATTGCAAAGTCGTTTTGCATGATACCAATCTTGTTTTCTTGCAGACTGTCTTGTATAAATTGTTTTAGTTATACGAAAGTAATGGGTGATCGGGTGAAGATAGTTAACCGTCGCGATGTATGGAGATGTCAAGGTAGTGATGTTTCCGCATATTTTCGGGAAACTTTTCCGCTTTTATTTCGATCATTGGTGAAATTTTTTTGGAGTCACTCATGGAGTTTTACTGAATCTTATTTTGTGACGATCTAGTCCAAAACGTTTTTGTGATTTTCTTGAGCGGAACGAATCAGTCAACCAGCGGTAGATCTAGTCAACGAGCGGGGAGAAAGCTTTCCCTTTGTTGTGCTTGATGCTACTTGTGTTCTCGATTTTGCTTTGAAGTATGAGAGTTTACGAGTATAGTGTACGTACTTACTCCCTCGTTTTTTACGAAAGAAAACGGCTGAATCGATATTTTGAAGGATTGTGTATGTTTTCACTTTCGAGGACTAGGATGAGCGACAATCTGAGTCGATTTAAAGGCGATGTTGGGATTGTGACTTGGTGGTTTCAGTTTGACGACTTGGAATATGTCGGTTTTGAGAAAATTGCTAGGAACGAGTCAGTTTTAAGATGACGTTGGCATCTCTAGTTCTTTCTTTCTTTAGGAAGCGAGATGAGTATGTGTCGCGATCGTTTCTCGGTTTTACGAGAATTTAGATCGATTTGCAAGATGTGCCTAAACAGTTAAAGAATAATAGATTGAGTTAGGAAAAATCGCCTAAGACTTAGTTCACTAGACTATCCACCTAGAAATTTGCTAGACTATCCACCTAGATTTTAAAATCCCTAAAATTTACGGCAATCTTAAAATCTTTTTTATCTCTTAATACATTCCTACCAAAAATCCAAGTTTGATTTAAAAAATTTCTAAGTCGAACATACCTTAGTTTTCTCGAAGATTGGGGTTTGCCTCTTCTCCGTTTTGCTTGCTCATTTCCCTTTATGGATAGTGAAAATATCGATTCTTCCTAAGATTTCTTTACTTTCCTGGCCGCATTTAGGCTGAAGCCTGTCTTGCGGTTTTTGTTCAGTGATCCATATTTTTTTTCTATCTGGGTTTCAGTCTCCGTATCAATGGTTTTACGAAAATGAATAAGTACGTCGTCAAATCTTTTGGCATTTACGAGTAGCCAAAGATGACAAGGAGATGCCAAGGGTGATGAGGTCGGAGAGAGGGGACGATGAGACTAAGGATAGAGGCTGATGGGCGAAGTTCACTTCTTAAATCGCGGGTCATCTCTTTCCTTCCCTGAGAGTCTTTTTGTATGATTTTTTTTATTTTCTGACAGTTGTCAAACAGTTTTGAGTTTATCTACGAGAGTCGTGTCGTAAACGCTATCAAATTTAGTGTACGAAAGTTGTATCA
This sequence comes from Moricandia arvensis, assembly GCA_905132765.1. NCBI lineage: Eukaryota > Viridiplantae > Streptophyta > Magnoliopsida > Brassicales > Brassicaceae > Moricandia > Moricandia arvensis. The sequence goes on from CAJHQP010005923.1 coordinate 25,604, forward strand.
TGAAATGCTATATCACTTAACTTTACGAATGATGTCCCATAAAATATTGTCGAGTTTCATTTTTCAAAAGCTGATTCGTAAAATGTTGTCGAGCTTATTTCTTACAAGATTATTCCGCAAAATGTTATCGATTTTAGTTTTACAAATGCTGTTACGTAAAGATGTTCTGGAGTATGGCTATACGAGAGCCGTTTTTCGGAAAACTCACGTTTTGTAGCTATTCCGCAAATTTAGTTTCCGAGTTTTGTATCATAAACTATAGCTGTGATGGGCTTAATTAACGCGACTAAACTTAATCAGAAATTTTCTCGTTTTCGTAGGATTGATTCGAGGGAGTTTTGAGTAGTATTTCAGAGGTAATCTTAGGTGACAATCATCGAGAATACACTGAATATGTTACTATAGAAGTGACACTTGATTTTTAAGAAATCTTAGGTTTCAGAATACGTTTTTGCAGTGAGAGATACGATCTCCTGTGTTTCTTAGTTTAGTCTTCGTCAGCCGTTTTAGATTTCAATTTATTCAATATAGATCAACTTCGTTTCTTTGAAAATTATTCAGAAGAAATACAGCAGTGGGGGTTGTGTACCCAATTTGCTGTGCTTCCTTTTTCCGCGAGTAATCTAGGGTTTCTCCACTATTTTTGGGAGAGAAAGTTTTATTTTTCCGAAAAGTTTTCGGAAAACGTCTTTTGGTCGAACCCTTACGCATTGAGATTTCTCCATCTTGATAAAGAGACGAACTTTACAGGGTTTGATAGATTTTATCGTTGCCGTTTCTATTTAGAGAGAGAAATCGTGAGCTCGTTTAAGTTCTCTTTTTGTGGCGAAAAGTCGCGACTAGGTTTTCAATTTTCTCAAGCCCTGTGGTGTTTGCGTAGGCGTTGGCCATAGGTGCAGTCACTGCAGGAGTTGTTTTACCAGCGTTGCTGGGAGCTGCGAGTTTGTCATTCATATTTCTGGACATCGTTTTGATCAAGCGTTTTGTGGCCATGAGTTAGAGTAATCCCCCCTCCTTCTTGTGCCAAACTCTGGGAACTGAAATTCGCATTGTCGATTTTAGTGAAAAGAGGAAAACAAAGAAAACTCTAATTTCCTTGAGGTCCGGATTCTATGCAAGAGCCAAAGTCATCGAATAAACGCAGAAAATATGAAAATATAACAAAACGAATTAAGAAAAGTTTGATCTTTATTTCGAATTCTCATATGAGCATAGCGATTGTTACAACATATTGTAAAAGCTTTGGCCACATGAGATGTCTGCGAGTTTTCTAGTTCAGACTGGACCTTATGAAAAGCTACCTACTTACCATTCTAGGATTAAGCCGAACATAGTTCAGTTAAAAAGATTGAAAACGAGATTGAACTCTCTTTGTGAGTTCGTCTAATAATCGAATGCAAGACGTAGAAAACCAAGCATGTCGAGAATGATGCCTAAGGTTCCTAAGTGCTAAGTTTTGTTCTGAGAATTGTCGGGTCCCTCTGTGCCCCTCTCTTTTTCTTCTCTTATATAGGCCTTCAAAGGTCGGTCATCTTTCCTTTTCCGCCCCTGATTCGAGTTTATAATTCCACGGAAATCTTCCTTATCTTCTCGATTTCTCCATAATTATCTCAAAACTTGACAAATATCTTCTTTTCCATTTATCTTCAGTGGAAATACGGTAGACCATCATTATTATTGGGCTCATTCTCGTCTAAATCTTAAGTCGGCATTTATCGTGTTTTAGACCCTTTTGGGCCGTTTTGTGATTTAAATAATTTTTACGATTTCTTTCGGAGAAATTGTCCTTCATACTATTACACGATGCTGGTTCCATAAAGTAATAAACCAATCATGTAGCCGAGATAACATTGGTATTTAAGTTTACCATTATCGTTTTATACGATTGACTCGAAGTTTTTACGAGAAAACATGTCTTTGCAATTTTGTCGTAAAACTTCAACGGAAACTCCAATCGAGACGAAACAAGAACCAGCCTAGTCAATATCCAAAAAAGAGTGATGAAAAGGATACGGTCTAGTCACCAATGGGTGACAAGACATTTCAAGCGTCTAGTTTCCCATGGGTGACTAGACGTTGTGTGCATCAAGTTGCCCACGGGCAACTAGACTTGGAGGCGACGTGGTCGTTCCTATGGTTGTACGGCTTTTTTCGTTAGCCAGGACGAGATAGGCAGGGCGATGAGAAGTTCAGATGCGATGATTTCTTGTTTTCTTCTTACTTTAATGAGAGACAACGTTTCCACAGTAACTTTTAATCACCGGTTTCGTCGTGACCGTTTTTGATCGCAACAACGGAAGACCGTTTCGTAAAATTTGTCATTTCTCGTTTCGCAAGAACATTTTTCCGATCATTTCATCTTTTAATAGAAATTATTGTATTCCTTGTCCGTGATGAAATATACAAAGTTTGTTCTTGTATCCTTATGCAAAGAGGTTGATTTTACCTGACATTTTCAGCTTATATTTGCTTAAGGCACAATTTCTCAGAGTATTTTAGCTGTTGATTTTGCCATGAACGATTTTACCCCAACACCTATCATTCTGTAGAGCTGAGAACGAATCTCTTGTACACAAAAAGACTAACAATTGCTTTCCTCTAGGAAGCAGAGTGCAGAACCTTAATACGTTGATTATAGCGTACTTCTGAGTTGCAAAACTAAACGTATAAACTGATGTTTATAGTGGCCTACTTCCAAGTAGCATGGTGCAACATTGAAACCGACATTGATAGTGGCTTACCTCCAGGGGCAGAGTGCAATGTCATATACAATTAAGAGCAGCTTACTCACGGAGTCATAGTTTGATACAATCTTCTAAAACCTCTGGGTTAAATGAAAGGATACACCCTAAGACCTCCTGGTTTTAAAGGGATACATCCAAAAACCATTGGGTTATTGGAAGACAATCCATACAACCTTTAGGTTTCCTGGACAAAAGACAATAAAACCTCTGGGTTCTTGGATGAAAGTCCATAAACCATCGGGTTTTAGGACGAAAGTCTATACAACCTCTGGGTTATAGGAAAAAGTCCATACACCTCTGCGGTCTTGGACGAAAGTTCATACAACCTCCGGAGTCTAGGACGAAACTCCATACAACCTCCGAGTTCTAGGAAGAAAGTCCATAAAACCTCTGGGTTCCTGTAAGAAATTCCATACAACCTTCGGGTTCCTGGAAAAAATTGCATGCAACCTCCGGGTTCCAAGAAAAAAATTGCATGCAACCTCCGGGTTCCAATACAAAATTCATGCAACCTCCAGGTTACAAAGAATCACGTCCCCGAACTTATGGGTTCCATGAGGATGTATTTCTAAACCTCTATAATTTTGTATAATAACATGCCCATCATCCTCCGAGTTCTAGGGAAACATGTTCTTATACCTTCTGATCCAGAAGAAGATGTTCCAAATTCCAGAGTTTTAAGATGAAATATTATTAAAATTCACGACACCTCTACATAGAAAGATATAAAGTCATCTAAGCATTAATAGTGGCCTTACAGGGGTAGATTGCAATGTGATACACAGTTGAAAGTGGCCAAGAATCAATGGCAGATTTCAACGAAAGTTTCCACCTTATTTATCCAGCATGGACAGTATTGTTCACTGAAGCCAATAAAAAGACATGTTAAGAGATTATCTCCGGGTACTATGAACTTATTAGGTTACCTAAACTTACCGAGACGAAATGTCTCAAAATCGATCAGATTATTTCCGGATATCAGGACGACATGTCCAAGATATTACCTCCGCTACCAAGAATCGACTAGGTCACCTTTGGGTATCAAGACGACACATCATATAATCTAGCAGATTACCTCAGGGTATCAGGATGAGACAGTCATATGATTAGGCAGCATGACGACATGTCCTAGAAAATCCCTGCCATTAAATAATACTCTATGGAAAAGAAGGAAGTATCTTCTCATTTCCAGTAAGAAAGAGACTTCGAGCAAGAAATAACAGTGACACATGCTCAAATTCCCTTTCAAAGTAGAACTACTCGGTGAGAAGCTACTGCATCAAAACCTCAAAGAAAAAGAAACATGCAAAAACACCATAAGGGGAACCGAAATGAAGAATTAAATGAAATGCCACTACTTCTTACTACAAGTTCAACAATCATAACATTCTTAGTAATAAGATATGAAAGAAGCGCAAGCAAGGCCAACAAAATCAAGCATGGGGATCGTCAGTTTAGGCCGCCTAGGTCTTAGAAAACCTCCTCATCCTCACCAAGATGCTCCTTTTTAGAAACCTTGCATCTTGACCTATCTACTCCTCCAATCGATCATAAAACCAGAGGATCCTCAAGAAATGCAGGCTAAAGTCATGGTTTGAAGTAAAGCTGTGGATAGCTATGGCACCCCAAGGTCAACATCGAGATAGTAAATCTCAAACATGGAAAAGCATAGAAGAAAGAGGTTGAGGCTGACACGGTCAACTAGCAGCACGAGAAGAAGGAACATAAGAAGGGGTATTGTTCCCCATGAGAAGAAAGTCCCATAGACTCATTTTGATCCACTACAAGAAATATGGACACTGTTAGCGCGAGTTTTATGCTATGGTAGATGTATGATAGCGAATTCATAAATGCTATGTATGCGGCAGCCATCATAGGTACCCCCTTTAAGATAGCATTTTTTGTAATGCTACGAAATGTTAGTATTTCATAGCGAAAATGTAGGTGATATTATTAATGAAACTACGACACGATTTATTTCCGTTACAAATTGATTACGATACATATTTCGTGCCATGATAGGGCCTTCTACAATAGCAATCGCATATTTTGATTATCGCTTTTCATAAGTGCTATACTAAATATAATTATAGCATTTCAGTTGTTATGATAGTTCGAATCGTATGATATTTTGAATGCTATTATCTGTGACTATAACTGTTTTTTTTTTTGCTATTGATACTTTGTATGAAAGCTATTATATGGTAGTTTTCTGTAACCTGCTTCCATTATAGATACATCGAAAAAAAACAACGACATTCATATTAAAAGTTTCAACTACATAAGTCATTACAGAAGAAAGATACCATATGCAGTTTCAGAACACAAAACATAGTCATAAGCAAGTTTCTAAACACATAACATAGTCATCAGCATAGGCTTAAAATAAAAGGTACAACTTCTTGTTCATTACCTAGCTTGAAATTAGCTAAGTCGGACCAAAGTTCTTCATCCCTTGCTGCAGGCTGCATCAATAAAACTCCCATCAGATGAGCAATTACTTTCACATCTTTAAAACATAAGGCACAACACTTACATCATCTTAATAGATGATCAATTTATCAATTGGCCATGCAATTGATGAACCATGTGCATCCTTCAAAAACTCGATCTCATCTGACTTCCTCCACACTTCGGCATCATCTAAGACCACTGCATCAAACCACACTCTAGCTGCATCCGGACCCAACCGTACAAAGTGGACCATTTGATCAGGGTCAGTTGAATGCACACGTCCTTCAGCAACAACTTGTTTCCTTCTACCAATGCCCATCAGTTTGCACTTGTTATTCGCTTGTATTGGTTTAGACCGATGATTAAGCTGACATGTTTACAATACACACTAATTCAAACCCAGAGATTAATAAACCTATAGATGATTGAAATAGACCAAATATTTACCTGATTAGTTGCTGGAGACTTTTCAGGAGGAGTTGATGTTTTTGCTCCTGATTTTGCAACTTTATTACCACTTCTTCTACCTAGGACCTACAGACTTAGTACCTTTATTTCTTGTTTCTCTCGCGGTTCGTGCTGAAGACGCAATGTTAGAAATTGGAGATTGTTGTGTTGTACCTCCTGGTGGGTTCTCAAAAACAACTTTGCAAGCATGCCATGGTATACAGGAGTGTAAGCAGTCCTCAAGGTATGCCAGCTCCATCGTAGGCCTCCATAAATACGTCCCTTGTTCAAGTATCACATCGAGAAATACTTTAACTGCTTTGGGTCCGAGAGGAATTCCATTAACCAGTGCTTTTGCTTCTTGTGTCTGCCAACGGCCTTCAGCAACAACTACATCATCATCAGACAAATCCAGTAGCTTGCATTTGTTGAGAGAATTTGTTCTCGAGCCTTGTCAAACATGTTAAGATACAAACTCATGAAAGGCAAATACATCATTACCTTATCTATAATCTTAATGCAATCGAAAAAACCTATACCAGTGGTGCAATATCTTCTGGTAGAAGCCCCAAGCCTAGTTCAACACATTTATGCTTAGGCCATGCAATAACATGACCAAGAGCTTCCTGAATTGTACGCATGTTACTCGTAAGCCTCCATAGAAATGCTTCACGCTCAGTAGCAGCATCAACCATTACTTTAACATCCTTAGAGCCTAATCTCCTGTCATTCACTATATCATATGGGTCAGAAGAAAGGATACGGCCCTCACCAACGTTCCCATCTTCATTAAGAAGACACCTCTTCTGTGATCTCTTGTTCACACTCTGAAAAATAGTAATGATGGCAAAATGTTATAGTGTACACTAGAAAGCCTTACATTCATCTTATATACATGACTTACTCTCGCAGCCGAGTTTTCACCCACTTCATTGTCTTCTTTCTGTTACATAAAGCCAAAACAACGGAGATATTACCTCTTATCTTAACTTAATAATAGACAATTGTCTTACATGGCTTCTAACTTTGGCAAGTTCAGTCTGTAACTCATTAACCATTTGTTGGAGATGATTTAGCTTCTCTTGCATTTCAGTGATAGTCTTGTGTTTGACATTGAAGCAAGCTAATTTCGTCTTACTTATATTTCTACCCATTGCTCTCATGCGACCAGGATTATCAGGTCCTGACAGTTGGGCGAGTGTATCTGCAGCTTCAATGCTACTTGGTGAATGAGTAGGACCATTAACAGCTTGAATCTCAGCTGCCTTTTGCTCTAGATAATAAAAAACAAAGAGCAAACGAGAGACATTAGAAGTTTGTTTAATAGTAGTACCAGATGATGGGTTTAACTCACAATCTTCTCAGCGGCATTAGTGTTAATAGGAGTTCCATATTTTCTGGTACGTGACTCACCAAGACTTTAAGTCTTGACACTTTAGACGGGTCTTCATAACTGTTTTTCTGTATGAATATAATATGTCAATTGCCTTGTGTCACATTGAAATTGAAAGCATAACAAGATAGCATATATGCTTACCATCTCTTCAGCTAATCTAACCATTCCCTTTTGACTACAAGTATGTGGAATCTGTTTGCGCCTTCTCTCCTTGTAGCAATCACTCACCACCTTGAATTCTTGGCTGGTTTTCTGCTTTACAAATTTGCGCCACTCATTAGGAGGAACATTCTTAGGTCTAAGATTCATCCGTTGTTGGTTATTCTCAGCTTCATTTATTTGGGTAACTAAGCGTGACTTTGATGATCTCCACAATACCCCCATCTGCTTAAGAACTGCAACCATTTGGTACTCCTCATCAACTTCAAACCTTGTCTTCACTCACAAATCATGATTAATAACGTGCATACAAATTTTAACTTGGAAAGTAGTGTTGTTTTCATTGTCTATAAACTGTCACCTGGACTGATTTCCATAACATTGTCTTGACTTCTTCAGATAGTTTTCTCCAATTTTCTAGTGTCACATGCACGTGTTCCCTCACCAAAGGACCTAAATATGAAGACAGCTTAACTGAACCAGGACCATAAGCTTCTCCCATGAAAGTGAAATCCACGTGAACTCTGGTATTTGGATCTCTAGCTAGGTCTCGCATTATTGTAGGTCCACGCTTTCTCTCATGGGAACTTGGACCCACTGGCTCTTGAGTTAGTTCGACCTCACCATCAGGCTCTTGCTCTTGCACACCCTCTTCTTCCTCATAATGATCTTGTTCCTGCTCCTGCTCATGCTCTTCTTTGTCAGAATTATCTTGTTCATGCTCCTGCTCATGCTCTTCTTCCTCAGAATTATGTTGTTCCTTCTCATGATTGTGCTCTACTTCCTCAGAATTATCTTGTTCCTTCTCATGATCGTGCTCTACTTCCTCATGCTGCTCCTTATCATGCTCTTGCTCATGCTCTTCTTCCTCAGGCTGCTCTTTCACCGGTATCTCTGGTGTTTTTAAACTACACACGAACTCAACATATTGATCATCTACTACTTTTGCTTTCTTTGTAGGTTTTCTTCCGCTTTTTTTTGCCTTTGGACGTCCCATCTCAGTTTACCTGAAAAAAAATTATTATAAAGAGTTAGCTCCATACAAAACATAATATTCAAACCAAACATCAATGACTTAGCTAATAATTGATAACTAAGAGACAATGACACACTAACAAGCATCAAACATATGTAATTCACATCAAAGACAACAATAAGGATACGATTCACACAAATATGCCTTCACAATCAGTTCTGGCATTCTCAGCTTCATCTATGTCAACATCCATGTCAATGTTAGCTGGCATTGGTCCCATGTCTGCAGTTCCCTCTTGAATGTCTTCCTTACTGTATCTTCTAGACGGACCTCTCATTACAATATACCAACTAGATGACTCATCTTCCCTAGAGTAAAACACTTGCTTCGCATGAGATGCTAGTATGTACGGATCATTAGCAAAAGAGGCTTGACTTTGATTCATGTTTACTAGTGTAAAACCATCTTCAATCTTAACTTCATTACCCTTAACAGCCTAGTGACACCGGAACAAAGGAACGTAGAAGACATTATAATCCACCAAAATTATATCAGTTACTCTACCGTAGTAAGACACCAAATCCACCACCTGTGATTTATCTTTGGCACTAGATCTACAAACTGCCGTTGCCTCATAATAAACACCACTATTCTGACTTTTCCTATCAACCGATATAGTGTGAAACCTCTGGCCATTAACTATGAATCCTGTGTATGACTTGGCAGAACATCGTGGACCATAAGCTATCCACTTTAGTGTATCTCCATGTTCTGTAGAATCAAGAGGCACCTGATAAAGTCAAAACAATTACAAATTAACGTACAGTAACATATAATTAAAACACTTTGAAAATAAATCACTACATTTTCTTTTAACCAACTTGCAAAATTCTTTGTATGCATACTCCATAACGTTGATGCATCTTCTTGACATTTTCTTTATGTATCTTGTAGATACTGTAGATGCTCACTTCAAATTCAAAACAAATACATCAGAATATTGATGACATAATGTAATTGAGTTAGTGAAATAGGCTTGAACATGACACTTACTCTACATAAGGTTCCACTATAGACATATTTTGGATGATAGCAAGATGTGCAACTCTCAGTTCCATCTCAGACCGAGTTAATGTAGTTCTGGTTGATATTGGGCGACCCTCTAATATATAATTGTTCTCATACTCCATGTTTCTTTCTACTTTCTCTTGGACATTTGTTGTCTTCTTCAGAAACTCACTGAAAAAACGGATACATTCCTCAGCTAGATATGACTCGGCGATGCACCCTTTGGGTCTTGCAAGATTCCTCACAAATTCCTTTAGGACTTTCATGTACCTGAAACAAATATCCAATTTGAAAGGTTAACTGAAGAATGGTTAAATTAAAACAACACTTATATATATTGCGTACCTTTCAAATGGGTACACCCATCTAAAGTGTACTGGTCCACCAAGTCGAGCCTCTCTTCCAAGATGCACAGTCAAATGGAGCATGATATCAAATAAACTTGGAGGGAAGAATCTCTCAAACAAGCACAGAGTTTCAACTACCTCAGCTTCCATAACCAGAAGCTTTTCCATGTCAATCACTCTCTGACACAACACATTGAAGAATACGCAAAACTTAAAAACGGCAAGCCTCGGTCCTTTAGGTAACAATCCTTTAAGTGCAATGGGCAGAAGCTGTTGCATTAACACATGGTAGTCATGTGATTTCAACCCTGAGACTTTGCAATCATCTAATGAGACAGCTCTTGATATGTTAGAACAATATCCATCTGGCCCTTTAAAGTCAAACAAACGCCTGCAAAAGATCTTCTTCTCTGCCTTGGAGAAAGACCACGGTGCTGGAGGAAGATATGTGCGTTTACCCTGGATTCTAGGGTGCAACTCTGGCCTAATACCAAGGTCCTCCAGATCTTTACGAGCTGCCAGGCCATCCTTTGATTTCCCACAGTGTAACAACGTTGATACTAAACTCGCACAAACATTTCTTTCCACGTGTATTACATCTAGGTTGTGCCTCACCGGAAGCTCCTACTCATAACAATAAACCAAACAGAATATATAAGTGTAACCTAATCCTAGGTTAAGAATTACTGATTATCGACACGGTGAATGACTGTCCATTACCACCGAACCAGTGTTCGCCAATAAAAAAATCATTTAAGACGATGTACAATATAAGTCAGACAACAATATGTTTCAGGACACTCAAACATCACATAAAGACACCAAATTGATAAACGACGTATGAGACTTAGCGCTTTACCTTCCAACTCGGCAACTGGGATTGGAGATAGGAAAGAAGCATGATATCGATCCGGGAACCTTGCTGCACCTATTCGAGAGGTAGTATATGACGCCCAGGAGCACGGAGTTTTGCTGTAAACTTTCGAAAGAGAGCCCTGGGTAAGCTTGCCGGTAAGCGTGGGGGGGATCTTCGATATCTGTAAATAATACAAGGCATACATCAGGATACTATAAACAGAAATATATGAATGCAATCCTGGTAATCCTAACCAGAAGCGTCAGACCAAACGGTCCTGAGGGCACGACCCACAGGAACCGTAGAAGGATCAATCTTCACGAAAAAATACTTCTTCCGCCAGTCATCATCGCTGCTGGAAAACTTGAAGATGCCTAACCTGGGGACGACTTGCGAGGTAATAGGTCCCACTACCTCCCTCCTTCGAAGCACTCTCCTTTATCGAGAAGAGGCTCATCAAATCGTTAATCCCAATGGTGACTCCCTCCTCTTTGGACCTAGTAAGGAAACCGTTTATCACCCTGATAACGGATGGGCAAAGCTGGGGGAGAGCTAGCTGATAATGATCAAGGAGATCTAACAGAAGGTCGGGGAGAGGAAACCTAAGATGACTCTTGGATATATAGTTCTTGTGAACACAGAACCAGCCGTCTGGAGTCGTTTCGGGGGTTTCATGATCTTCACAAACCCTGGCCAACTCCTTACGACCAGGGCCTGGACCATGAGGTTAACTACCTCCTGACTCTTCAACGCCGAAGGCGAGTGAGATCCGGAGGGTGGATTTTTGCCAGAACCACTGGCCCTTTTACTTCGTTTGGAAACTCTTTGAGCTATCGAGTCCTTAGCTTTCTTTCTTTTATCGGCTTTCTTCATAGATTCGCCCACCTCTTGTTTCACCTTCATGATTCGAGCACCGGCGGCAGAAACTCCGACTTCGCCAGAACCCTCTTTCGGTCCAGACATAACAGGGGACGAGGAAAAGAAATCGGGGAAACTAAGAGAAAACTACAGTCGGTACACTAAGGATTCGTGGATTAAAAACTTAGAAGGAATCTACTAAAGCCTGATTTCGAGCAAAAAGACTGTAAATAGAAACAGTAAAATATAAAGGACCAGAAGAAGTTACCTGGGGAAACTGAACCGAGACGTGGAGAGAGTGGGGAAGTTGGAGTTAATGTAAACAACTTTATATCCCATCAAGCTCAAGAGTCGGAGGATAATTATTTTGAAATCCTTTTAATCTGGATCGTCGATTTCATTAAGTTTAAGCGTATCCATCGGATCAAATAAAAGATATCCTCGAAAGAAGATCGCGAGTAATCATTATCCCAACAAAAATTAAAGATTCGGCGGCTAGGTTTAGCTCCCGAGAAAAGCATCTTTTCTCGAAAGCTGGGGGCAACTGTTGGGCCCAAATATGGCCCGTTAGCTGGAGTCAACGGAACGGTCAAAATAAGCTCGATAATGGGCCACGCTAGGATTATCTCTTCCGAGGAGAAGAGAGCTCACCTAACGACGGAGGCTACTCCCAAGGATTTGGATAAAAGAGGTCACGGAAAAGAGGTCACGAGGAAGAGGACCAGCTCTCCTCGTGGGAAGCTTAACAAAACAGCCCAGGATACGGAAACGGAGGCGTATGATTCGGTCAAAAGGAAGCTGTTGCAAATCCCTCAACTTACGGAGGAAATCTCGGAGACTAATTAGAAGAAGTTAAACGTGACCTGAGACTATAAAAAGGAGGGGGACGATCATTATCATGGGGACTTATTAGAAACTTCTTTGTATTCACCTTAATCATCTTTGTAACCCTTATTCATCAATACAATACTATTCATTCCTTAAATTCTAAAAGGATTCAGCCCACGATTGTCTTTCCCTAACCCGAATCTAATCTAAAACTAAATAGTGAGTTTTATCCCTCAAAGTGGTTTATCAAGTAGAATTAAAGGTTTATCTCTTTACATACCAAATATACATAAGTACATGTGATAATTATATAAAAATAACAAAAACCTAAAGAAGTTTTTGTTTTTACAAAAAAAATATACTATATATAAAATGCATGTAAAATACAAGCAAAATATAACAAAAATAGTCAAATTATCATGTTATCTTTTGATATTCTTGAGATTAGGAGGTTTACTTTTTATGAAAATGTACCAAATCATCTATATATCTACTTTTTAATAAATATTCAATGTGATTCAAAAATATAAAAGCAAATAAAATAAGATAAAATTCTCAAAGATAAAAATTCAAACAAAAATTATATTTATATGTAATTGTACATTTAAAGATTTGATGACAAAAGAAAAAATGAACTAATGGCAATATTTAAATATGTGGCATCTGTTGTATATTGATGCTTGTAATATTTGTTTTGCAAACTTATGTGCTGATTTGAAATAATTCAAAAGATTGCAAAAAAAGAAGAAGATAGTGAGACATCATTTAAGTAAATCTCTTCGATTTTCTCAAAAGTTTCTTCATTTAGAATTGTCTTACTCTTTCCTCTACTTCCTCTAATTATTTTATTATTTATATGCTAAAAACTCTATTAAATCTCGGTTGTGCTTGCTCTAAGTATATTTTTAATATCTTTATTCCAGTTAATTAGAATAATTTTATGATTAAATATTTTATCTGGTTCCAAAAATCTAGACCAAAACAGACTCAAAATATATGTTAGATTTGGGTTTGGATCTATATTTTCAATAAGATTACCCAAAATTTTATATATAATAAGTATTTTAGGTATATTTCCTTTATTAAATATAATGTTTTTAATTTTTGATACAATTTTTAGGATATAGAAGAATAAATGAAGCTTAATATTCACAGAACCAAATTGTATCTTGGTGATATAATTTGTGTATCTCTCTAATTTAGTAAACAAACTTTGTTTTTGTTTTCATTTTGTAGCTGGTGCATTGCCTAAGGATAACAACGCAACATGGAGGCACAATTAATGTATGTCAGATGGTATTCGGCAAGAGAAACTTCAGTTTAATCATGTTGGGAGAGCCGGGCCTCTTGGGAATGTACTGAAACATTTGAAGATCTCCTTTTTATGTGCCCCCAATTTTTAAAAATGTAAATGGTTTTATTTCAGAACAAAAATATTAATTGTTTAATATGCAATTTATATTTATTATATAGAAAAATCTTAAAAGTAAAATAAAATGTATAATTTATGTTGACAAAAATGTATAGTTGAAAAAAATATCTCAGTTTATGAGAAAGTAAGAATAATTAAAAAGTATTTGATGACATTTATGTTATTATATTGTAATAAATTTATAAAAATAAATATTATAAAATAATATTTTAACTTATAACTACGAATAAGTCTACGATAGTTTTGTTTCAAATAAGGCTTTGAAAATCTCAAACCCGACTCTATTTGTTGGAGGTCATTTTGATGGGGGAGATTCTATCAAGTCTAACTTCTCTACTTATTTCGCGATGACACTGATGATCGATATACCATATATACGTCTTAGATAATTTTCAGCAAAAAGCACAAATATTAAAAAGTTTTTATTTTTTTAAATAGTATCATTTAATATATAAATTAGATGTTGTTGAACCAATCATAAATAAGACTGTATAATTTTCTTGGTCACCTTATACATAATTAAGGTAAAGTTCTTAGAAAATTTAAACTATTTATATTTTGAAACAATAGAATTATCTCTAAGACAGTAAAACTACATATATTGTGAAACGTAGAGAGTACTAATTAAACAAACTCTCAACTAAGTTTAAAGATTTATCTTTAAAAATGAAATTTACACAAGTACGATAAATACATGCATAAAATAGCAAAAACTAATGTAAGATAGAAAATTTGCAAAACAAGTATACCATATAAAAATATATGCAAAATATAAGCAAAGTATAACAAAAATAGTGAAAATTATCAAGTTCTCTTTTGATGTCTTCTTAAGATTGTGGGGTTTGTATCTTTGTTTTATGAAAATGTATCCAACAATGTTTATGTATCATTTCAGATATATAAAAGCCAGCAAAAAAAATCAAAGATAAAACAGAAGAAACAAAGTAATCAATATAAATATTTTTTTTTCAAAATGCTAATATCACATAAAATATATTTATAACAATTTAAAAATACTTTTATTTTATCAAAACATGACATCAAAATAATAATTAAATATAAGATATGCCATTCTCTTCCAAAGTCTTACCAACTTTTTCATTTTAATGGTTTCTTGTTTCTTCCTGGCCTTGTAGGCAAACTTTTTCCTGATATAAAATTCTACTCTGTTTTAGTTACTTGAGTCTTAGATAAGATAATGTTTGAATCTAGCAGTCATATCTTTATTTTATAAACATGAGGATGTTCAATTTCAACTATCATATTCACCTTGATGTTTTGGTAAATGAACTTAATAGTTCTTAGTAGGGAAAACAGTTTATTTAAAACTGTATATTTTCGTCGTATTTTCTTTTACAAATTACATATCTGTACTAATAAAACAAGTGTTTCTCTCTCCTTAATGCACCACCTCACCATAGCAAATGAGGTATTTTTTGACACTTGTCATCTTCAGTTTGTTTAACAAAAAATTGTCATCGAATGTTAAATGTATGAACTATATTACATTTGAGCTTTAATACTGGAATGTTAGTTGACATGCATGCCCAATTAACTATTTGAAACCCATGACACAATGATTATTGTATTTTGATTAGAGAATTAGGTCAACAAATCCAACGTCTCTGTCGTGTCCAGTTCCCTTCCACCATCGCATTTGAGTATCCGAAGTCTATCCGAAGTCTAATTGTTAGCTTTTAAAAATTGCATTCAAGCAAAGCAATTCACTGATTTCTCATCCTTCGTGCTTCCCACCTTTCGTCATGCTTTCATACAATTAATACAATTTGAATTATATATATATAGTGAGATATTCTTAAATTTACATATTCCTAAAGTTTAAAAATACCTTTCTAAATATGTATGATATATTCTTGATTTGATTTATATGCATATTTAGGTAAACATTACTAAATATATAATCTATTCCTAAAGTTTAAAAATACTTTTCTGAATATGTATGATATAACATTGATTTATATGCATTTTTAGGTAAACATTCCTAAATATATAACATATTTCTAAAATATACGAAGATGTTTTAAATATGCATAGTATCTTCATAAAATTTAAGAAAGTTAGTTATAAATGTTGTATATTTTAGAAATATGTAATATGTGTTATATATTTATAAGAAATATATACTTAAGAAGACATTCATAAATCTACATACAAGTTACACTTATGAAGTCTAGGTACACGTTTATGAAGACATTCATGAATTTGACAAAGATTTTTTTTTAAATGAAATTTTGTTTGAAAAAATATTTTTTTATTTGAAATAACAAAATTTTACAAAAAAAAATATATGATTTAATATTCATTTATTTTTATATATTTAATAAAAATCAAGTAAAATTATAAATAAGAATATAGTTTTATATTTAGTTAGTGAAGGCTAGTTTGGGATTTTTATCCTTGTATGCTATTTAGGGAACAAAGAATTGAAAATGTGCTAACATAGAGATAATTGCCAAACTTAAACTTATATATAACATATATTAATATGGTAAGTGAAATAGAACATATAAAATTTATATGTTTATCTATAAGTTTACCTATTTTTGTTAATTTTATGTTTGTTATATGCTAAATGTCAAATAGAATGGTGAAATCAAACTTTTTGTTCATGAGGAACATGCATAGACGTTTGGTTGGAAAATATACTATTTAATAGTTTTGAATACATGTCATACTATTCTATGTGCGTAGATTTATTAGTATGTTATGATAAACATGTAAGAAAAATAATTATATTTGATGTTTTGTTTTAGACTAGAGAATTTCGGCCTGTTGTATCACTCACTTAGAAGGAATTACATGCCAATTTACAACTCAACCTATATGATAAGGCAAACAAAAATGCCATCCTCATACAATGCAAGAAGAATATGCACCTAAAAACTCATCCTTCAATACCC
>CAJHQP010005924.1:0-42085 GCA_905132765.1 Moricandia arvensis
AGGCTCTGACGGCCCCACAAAGGCAGCTGACAATGCTCTATTAAAGAGTGAGTGTATCCATTACTACATTTAAGCTGCTATAAATAAACAAAACAATAGCCTCAAACAATCCTATGGTGAAAAGAATTCCCTGACGAAACAAAAGAAGCCTTAAAAGGTGTCCAAAAGGGGGCTTCTATGACCGAGAGTAGCCTAGTTGATTAGCAGAAGTAATATAAAACATAAACAAGCTGAGAGCCGCTATCATATTAGTTGAGGGGTGGGTCGTGGTAGGCAGGCAGTACAATGGTCTTGTAGATCTCCATGGTGTATTGTTTGCGGATGTTGTCAACGTCTACATCGATTAAGGAAGACATGTGAGGCTCAGGGTCCCCATGAGCGTGCATTTCCAAGAACTTAACACTGACTGGGCTGCAGTCACTTGTACGATCGTTGATGTAGAGACCTGGTATTCGGGACCAAGCAAAAGGCTCAAGACGGCGGAACTGCGTTTGTTGGGGATCAGCAAACTTCTTGACGAGGTAGGGCAGTGATGTTGTAACAGGTTCCATGAATACCTCCACCCTATTTCCGAATACAAGGTTGGTAATGGGTCCAATATTTCAACATGACCCATGTTTAGATTGATAGCAAAACCAACCCAGTGGCGGTCAGCCCAAATCATGGGTGTATAGATAGTGAAAGCATCTTCCCATCCATTTTTTTTCCCTGGAGTGGTGACCAAATCTGATAGTCGCTTGTCCCAATGGAATAGATCTTTCCTCCTCGGTGCTTTGAACTTCCTCCATATTTGTTGAATAATTGACGTGAGGTATGGAGAAGAGAACATGAGCTTCTCTCTTGCGAAAAGTTGACTGTGCCTTTCAGCTAGCATGAACATAAGTATTTCCATATGGTGTAAAGGTTGCAAAATAGTGGGTTAGCGCAAAGCAAAAATTCAGTTGTGTGTAAAGAAGTGCACATACATAGGTGGCTGTCCAGTGAGTTGGTTCAGCTAATTCTAGAGGGAATTTGTTGGAGAAGTTGAAGCTTGGTGGGGTAATGTGGAAGCTCATGTGCATATATAAGAGTGCAAAAATATAAGAATAGTTGGAAAAACGTAAATCTATTATAAAGCTTAGGCGTTTTAATACACGTGGGATGCTGCAGAAATAGTCGTGTGGAAAAGGTGCCAGAGGAGTTCATGGAGCGGAGAGATAAGTGTTTGTGATGGCACTGAAGGGCAGAGAAAGAGTTCGTTGGCTAAGTTGTTTTCCTCATCAGATGGAATATGCATTAGAGCTTCTCTTGCTGGGGATGAGTCACTTAGTTCCATTACATCGGATTCCCTTTGATCTCGCAGTAACTTCGGACACAAAAAATAATTACCAGTTAATTGTAGGGACGAATTAAACGTATGGGGAGCAGGAGGAGAGTGGTACCTGGTGGTTTGCCAACAGGGGATTTGGAGGGAGGAATGCGGCTTGATGTTGCGGTCGCTGAAAAAGCATTGACGGCATTAGCGTGTTGAGCAAATCCAGAACCCGTGTCTGAACTCTTGTTTGGAGAGGGGTCAGATGTTAAATTTTGATGTATGAGAGTGGGTAAAGGAGGTTGAGGGGAAAAGGAAGTTCCTGAGAATCGGGATTGGGTGTTGAGTCATATATGGGGTCAAAGATTTCCACACCGTGGAAGAGTAAGTGGTGTAGAGGGGGGCTGTTTAGGTGTTCACTAGCATCATAAATTACAGAGTTTCGCCGGGGTGACGTGTTAATAATTGAGAGAGGACGGTAAGGTGAGACGTTGACTGAGACGGAGTGGATATCTGAACCTGTTTGGGTCGGTGTGAGGATGTTCGAGTGATGGACAGGAGAAATCTGGATGGGGTATTTGTGGTCAGGTGATGGTGAAGTATGTACGGGTGAGTTGTGGACAGGGGAGTTGTGGAGGTGTGGTTCATTATCGAGTGTGTTGTCCACATTTAAGCGGTCCTGTTGAGCATCATATTGACTGAGTATTGGGGACGGACATGAGGGATCATCTTCATGCTAAAGAGGACAAGACATGAGACACGAAAGAGTTAGGAGGAAATGTTATAGGAGAGAGTAGTTTATTTGTGATAAAATGATTATCGTGATGTTGCATGTAGCATCAATAGGCTTGTGTGATGATTCAGTCTGACCTTTCGGACGATGTTTTTTAGTTTTTGTGATGCGAGGTAGGAGAGAGTTAAAAGAATAGTGCTTTGAATGTGAACGATGGGTGCTGCCTTTAAGCAACTTTTACATTCGTTTATGCTCGGCTTCCAGAGCTGTCACTTTAGTTGAAAGTTCGCTAACCATTTCAGCAAGATGGTCGTTGGTTGACGTTGAACAAGTTCGGAGGAAGTAGTTGCTAATGCATCGCTGCTTCCGAGATGTTGTTTGTTTTTTGGTAGACCGTTTTGGGTGAAGAGGCTTCTTCTTTGCAGGAAATGTCGATTTTTGAGAATTTTGTGGACCGGTTGCTCATCGTGACATGGAAGAACGATGAAAGGCAGAGAAGTATCTCCCCCTGGCCACATAATCTTCTTGAAAGGTTGTTTATCAGCAATTATTTTTGCCATGTAAGCTAACTTCTCATCATCAACAATATATGGCCATACTCCCCATCCAGGCTGTGGTTGGCTCTCTATTGGTATGATTGGGGTCACGCGAAGCTGAAAAAACAACTTAACAATGAAAGCGTTGTACATGAGACTTTATTAACACTATAGAGACTCACATTATTATCAGCTTCGATGTGTAGTACATCTTTGAGATTGATCGAGGGGTGGCTAGGAAGGTGATCTTCATCGAGCTCCATGATTGAGCGAGAGTTGAAGGGGGCGGGGATCTTTGACTCGAGCTTTGGAATAGCACGGAAGGCAACCAATTGTAGGAAAAGGGGAAGCCTTTTAGGTGTAACGTCTGTTGCTTAAGGCCATGAACTAGTGTACGAACAGGGTCGACGCCTTGTCGAGGTTTCATACAAGCAATTGTCTTGAGGAAAGACTCTCTGCCCCAAGGAAATTGAAAAAAAATGAATTAAGGTCTTCAACCATTTGCACATACTTGAGAGTAGGGCGAGGGGTTTGTTTGTGAGAGATAAGAACACCATCTACAATTAGTATTAAGGCCAAGCGGACCTTCTTCCACCCAAGCATATCATTCTCTGTCTCGAGCCTCTTGCGTATATGAGCACAAGTGGTGAGGTCGTCCTTCCCAATTAGCTTTTTCCAATACCTTACCTTTGTTGGTTGCTTCCGCTTGTTTATAGGTGGGTGGTAATCAACCAGAAAAGCACCGCAAGGGAGACCTATAATTGTGCCAAATTCTTGAAGGCCAAATCTAAAGGGTTGACCCCCAAAAGCGGACCAGAGGGTGTATGGGTCATCAACAAGAAGTTGACGAGAGAGTATGGAGTGAATTAGTTTGAACGAGACAGGACATTGGCGTGCGGGGAGGTCAAACAACTTCCCAAAACAAGATTCTCTGATAGTATTGAACTCTGGAGTATCACGAAGCACATCACGGACAAATGCAATGAGATCTGGTTTAGAGAAAATGTTGAGGCGACCTTGTGGAAATCTATCGATTGCAAAGAGGCTTTGTGGGAGACGGTGGTCGGATTGGTTGTATCCTAGGCCAGAGAATCAAATTAAATTAATATTCGATAATGAGATACAAAGATTGTAGATTTAGGTTTTCAGAAAGTGCTTTCAAAAGAACAATACAATCGATGAGTAATAAAACAAGAATCTGGTTCATGGAGTGTAGATAAGTTAGAATATGTAGATATATACAAGATTAGTGAGGGAAACTAACCTTGCATATCGGGGGATCTAGAACAGCAGAAATGAAAACCGGGAGTGAGAACCGTCGGTGGGGCTAGGGTTACGGTGGTGATTCGACAGTGAGAACCATCGGCGAAACTATTGCTTGAGAGGAGATTGAGAGTTAGAGATGAAAGAATCAAACATCTGGGGATCTGTACAAAAAGATACAATAGTAAGAAGATGTGAAGAAGATGAAAGATTGGGCGGGATTAGGTTAACCACACGTGTGTGAAGAAGATGTGAAGAAGGTCACGTGTATGAGGTCACTTACTTAAGTGACTTAGTTTGGTTAGGTGGAAGGGTATTACTGTCTTTAAACTCTGATAATGTGTGTGCAAAGTCAAATGTGTCTTCTAGAGTAATATGGAAGTGAAAAAGTGTTCTGAGTGGTAAAAAAATTAATTAAACTCTAAAATTGTGAAACCAAAACCTTAATCCCTACATGTAATTTGCATACAGTAGTGCACAAAAATATTATAATTCACCCAATATCCATTTATTCTAGATCTAACTGATATATGTTATATTGTATGTAATAATGTTGTTTTACCCTTTCTTGCAACCGGTGCAACCTGCACAATTAAAAGTATAAACTATTGGCTCTTCATTTGACACAAAATGTTAATGGTAAAAGTTGGAAAAAAAAAACTCAATAGTTTCTTTCTTCTTAGTGTATAACACCAAATCCACGACATTTTCTTTGTGACGCCTCTATCAGAAACCTGAGACACATGATTCGCTTCTTTGGAAATCGAAAGGCGAGACGCTGGCGTATCCTCTTCGTGAATAACTCTTCTATATTCCAGATCCGTCTGTGACTGAAAAAGGAACTTGAACACCTGTAATTTCCATTTTTGGAGCCAGTATTTGTACTTCTGCGTTTTTTTTTTTGTTTTGTGTGAAATTCATTATTAAGGATCCTTGCCCTAATTGTTATGGGGATTTCCTGATTGTGTTGTCTGGTTGTTTCTATTCCATTCTAGATCTTTCTATATGAGTGAGTCTGTAAAGAATAGATTTGTAAATATGGACTGATGTATAAGTATGTGGATCTATTTGTAATTAATTGGAATAGCCTACATATATTGTCACAAAATAATAAAACCATTTGATCACATATTATGGAGAGATATACCTTCTCGTTTTTCGTCGTCACATATACGCCACCGTCAGTTAGTAAATATGCTCGAAGATGATAAACATTTTTACCTTTTTAATGTTCTATATGATTGTATATATATAAAATAGAAATGAAACGCAATATATATTACATATGTTAGTATTTCATCAGTAAAATCAGCACTGTGACTCCACCATCACTAGTTTTTTTATCGCTGCCACCATCTTCTCTTCACAGCCATCTCGACCCATGTCTCTTCGCTTTTTCTCACCGACTATTCTTCTTCTCCACTTTTCGTGGTGGTTTATTTTCCTCCTCCATCAACTCCGGCTGGCACCAGCTCTTCTAAAATTCATATCTTTTCATTCGCCTCCTCATTCTCTCCTTCATTACTCCATTAGCTCCACATCTTGTCACTCAGTTGCAATGTGTTATTTGTATTGTTCTATTCTATTTGAAGAAAGTAGAATAGAAATGTGTCTATACAGTGAATACATTTACTATGTTTTGTTATTTAATCCTTGTTAAGAATCGACTACTATATACTTATTATCAAAACTTAACATTTACATATGATAACATATTATGGTTATATTTAGGCTTGTATTTACATGTATTTCTATACTATTTCTTGAAATATAATAGTGATAATTAAATGGAATACTCCATTTATTGCTATAGTTTTTAATTTACAACACTCGTTTAATTTTACACAGTAAAAATATTTTTCGTAACTACCCCTTCTTATGTGGCTTCCTCCTATTCTTTCATATGGAATAACAGTGAAAGACTCTTGGCCATTTATTCCATTGCCTACGTTATATGCTCTTCCATCCGGTGACGTTATCTCCAGTCAAACATGTTAAGCTTGCAACTATACACTTTTTATGTTATTCTATTCTAGCTGACACATGTAGAAATGGAAATGAGGCTTATTGGCATGAATAAGCTATATTGTACAATTTAGTATTGTATAATATAGTTTAGTAATGCTTAATATTATGTTTTATTTTCATATTTTGATATTTGGGTTAGGGTTTATATTTCGTTTAGTGATTAGTGTTTTGGGTTTAATCTATGGAAGGCTTGGGTTGACGTTGGGTTAAGCATTACCTACTTCCATGCAAGCATAGACATTTCAAAATTTGAAATATGTACTATATTATTTAGTTTGTATCTATTTTATTACTTAGGGGTTGTCCTAGCTGTCGTATCTTATATTATTTGGTTATATAGAATTGGAAACTTTGGAACTTTCAATTCTTCACATATATTCACATATGTTCTCCAAATGGAATAAACTTTTTACTGAAAATGTCTACTACTTTTCTACTCCTTTTACTTCATACATTGACTAAATATGTTGTAAATAAATATGTGACATGCGCTTTGTACTGATATGTGATCGTAAATATAAATGGTTAACTATTTATCATAGGAAAAAAAAAGACGATGTCACTCTCTCCCTTACAACGTGAAACTTGTTAGTGGTTTGTGGCCTAAATGTCTGACGTTACATTATATCAAATTTATCGTCACTAATCTAATTTGTATTCGAAATATGACTACAACACAAATAAACAATCATTAAATCTCAACCACCAAATAAAAATATGTTCAATCCACAAAAAAAAAGATAAACGAGGGAATTGATGAGGCAGACAAAGTGAGTAAACAGTAAATTTTGGTTTTCTAGTTCAGTGGTCTTCTAAATAGAAAACGGTTAAAATTATACATTGGCTCATCTTCAAAACAGAGTTTAGTTGTGGTAACACACGAATATCATATACAAAACATTTGTAAAATAAAACATAGAAACATCATCTACCTTTTCCACAACCATCATTTTTAAATAAAAAATGAACTGTCATCTTCAACGGGAAACCAACTCATTTAGCAATGAATCATTGAAAGAAACAGGGACAGAAGTTATCGGAGGTAGACAGGTCTCTGAACCCTCATATACTGGTGACTGAGGTAGCTGTAAAATGATCGAGTTACTGGTGAGCATCGAGGTAATTTCAGATATATCTGGACGGTCATCTGGATCAGTCTGAACACATAATAGCGCAATATGGATGCATCTGACAACTTCATTACTCTGATAGGTCTTTTCTATTTCCGCATCCACTAGTTCTAGTGGTGACCGGTTCCTCCAATGCTTCCAAGCCTACCACAATCATCAATCAGTCAAATCTATCAAATCCAGAAAATTGGAAGTTAAATCTGTATGCTCACATGTGTGACCAAATTCTTGCTAGAACCATCCATCTCGTGGAAGGTGCTGTTTCTTTTTCCACTAATAATCTCGAGAACCAAAACTCCAAAACTAAATACGTCAGATTTCCTGGAGAATTGCCCATGCATCAAATACTCTGGAGCAATGTAGCCACTGATAAAAAAAAAAGAAAAAAATATTGATTTTTACTGGTTACTAAAGGGTCATCAAAATTCAGAGATTGCTAGGCAAGGGAGAAAAGAGTGTTTTACTGGGTTCCAACGACCCTCCTTGTATCGGCTCGAGATTGATCCAACCTCAATATCCTTGCCATTCCAAAATCTGCAACTTTGGGTTCCATTTCAGCATTTAATAGGATATTACTAGCTTTGAGATCACGGTGTATGATTTTGAGAGGTGAGTCATGATGAAGATATAGAATTCCCCTAGCAGTCCCGAGAATAATCTTGTACCTTTTAGCCTAATCAAGCTGGCTTTGGTTTGTAGTTTCTGTACAAGTCATTAACTAGGAGATTAAAAACCCAAGTTTCAAGAACTGGAAAACAATAATCATTATAACTTCAAAATATTAATCTGAGTGTTATATGTAAAATACCAAACAAGAACTTGTCGAGGCTTTTGTTGGGAACAAACTCGTAAATGAGTATCTTTTCTTCTCCTTCCATACAAAACCCAAGAACTCCAACCAAATTTCTGTGCTGAAGCTTTGCGACAAGACTAGTCTCATTCTTGAACTCTTGTACACCTTGCGCTGATTCTTTAGACAACCTCTTCACTGCAATTTGTGACCCATCATGAAGTGAGCCCTAATGATAACGTGCAGTATACAGAAATTAGATCACATTTACACAGTTTAAGAAAAAAACTTATATCTGAAAATATAAGTTCACCTTATAAACATCACCAAATCCACCTTGACCGAGCATGTTGCTCTCTGAAAACGTACATGTTGCGGCCTCGATTGTCTTCAGATCATATTGTAGTGAAATATGTAGTTGGAATATCATCTGCAACACGGAAGTGTCAATTATTCCTCAGCAACGTAAGCAGAACAATTTGGAACTGTAATGAAATGTTTAGTCTAATCACTAAAACTTCTATTTTCATTCACCAAGGGATTTCCTAAGTTCTACTTAATAATCACTGGCTAGCTAACAAATTAAATGGTTGCACAGAGATCAACTGAACCAAATAATTAATTAGGTCACTACCTCTACCTCGGATCAGGCATCATAATAATAATAATGGCGAGGCAAACACGAAGTAAACTCACTTGGTGAATCAGGTAGTGGATTTGACTTTCTCCGTCTGGAAACAAGTACTACTACTATTACAGAAGACAGCGCAAAAGATAGAACAGTGGTGGGAACAACAGCCGCTATGAAGACTGACGTTGTGATTTTCTTGTCACATGGGACACCTTTTTATAAGAATGAAGATACATTAACGTCCACTGTTTCAAATCTTATGGAGAATAGTGATGAACATGATTGCAACAATACTTTGTAGTTGGAGGACTCACCTGGACCAAAAGCTCCACCGAAAGGTTGCATATCCCACCGGAAAAAACATTTTGGCCATGCAATAATTCCTCCTTGTCTCCTACGGCTGGGATTGATGTTATATTTCTTACACTCTCTTCAAGGCACTCTTTACATCTATTTGAATCGATATCTGGAATGCACTGCATCAATCCATATACAGTCTGGAAAGTTGTCAAAAGTACTTTACCAGTTGCATAATATTTACTGCTAGACATTGATTTGCCATTTTCCTCGTAAGCATTAGTTTCCATACTGTTAACAAAAGGCGTCCATTTTCCTCCCTCAAAATATTCTGCTGTTAAATTTGTCTTGATATCCACACTACTGTACTCGATGTACATCGGGTGCATGTCGGTATCAAGTTCGAAGGTTCCAAAAAAGGAATGATCAGAGTAACGTGCAAAACAAAGCGCGTTATGAGCTGACCGCCATGTATAAGCTGCGGTCTGGTTTAGGACAACTCTTCAACTCATCAGCCGCGGCTTCCATACAAGCAGAGCACACACTTGGTTCAGTCATTGTAATGCACATCCCCATTGCGTAAACTGTGTTAGAATCATGGCCGATGGAATCATTGTAGAAGAAGCCTCCTCGAGCCATCACATTAGAAGCAAGTGATGAGAGAATGCTTTCGCGGTTAATAGCATATGGACTACCTTCTTTAAAAGACCCAGTATCAATGCATTGTTGGGAAGAAACAACAGCAATTATGCTACTGAGGACAAAAAGGAAGATCAATAAGGAAATCTTCTTGGCCATTCTCATGATTTAATGCTTTGGGTTAGTATATGCATATCTTTACACTTTGTATCATATTAATAGCAATTGAATTTTCTCTCCAAGTTGCCAAAACTAAATGTCAATGGGATTATTAAAGCTCAGTCAAACCATGGACAAAATCAGAGAGCCAATCATAACACATACTGATGTGTTTATCGTTTACTAAAATAATGTTGAAATTTCATCAAATATGTTTTGATGATGTGAGATGCACCCAGACCCCACGATATTTGTGGAATGATTCTCAAATACTCACAACGAAGCAGAGTAATAGAGACAGGTAGCATTTGTTTCGTTAATATGGCAAGTCTGCAACTTTTAGTCAAATCAATGATAATCAATCTAGCCAATAGCTTATAATAACAATACTCTGATACCTTCAATAGCATTCTTTTTAATTTTCTTTTCAAATTGAGCAATCTCAACAACCAAAATTTATAATATTTTGACACCTTCAAATTTCTTATTACTTTCTCAGCACAAACAGTAATAATAAACCATTTTTTTACAAGAGGCACTGTTAACAAAATTATTCAACTTGACTAAAGAAACAATATCATCGTTGGCATTCACTTTTTCAGACCGACCAACTAATTGAAAATACTGGTATTAGCGAACCCGAATGCCAACTAATTGGCATTCTCAGTGTTATTAGCGAACCCAAATGAATAACCTAAAACTGAAAAAATTGAAAATCTGATCCAAATGTCTAAATAATTACAAATATACTTAAAATATAAATATATACATCAAATATTCAGTTGTATATTTATTTTGAAATGATATCTAAAGATAAATATCTTCTCTATTAAAAGAGAAGTACAAAAAAAATCTACTAGGCAAAAGTCATAGTAGAACCATTTCATTGATTTATTATTATGACATTTTTGATTATTTACTTTAATCAAGTAAATATATATCATTTTTTAAAATTTTCATGAATCAACTTTAATTATAAATTTAATTATTTTTAGTTAAAAAAAACAGTTGATGAAAATCTAACAAAATCTAAGAAAAGTGTTTTAATGTTTTTATTAAATAATACATTATTTAATTTCGTAATTAATACCATTAATACTATTGTAAATTAATTTTAAGTGAAATTTAAGAAACAAGAATAAAATTATATGCTATCTTTTATAAATTTTATAATATAGTTTATTAATATTAAAAGGGAAGTATTATCTTTTCAATTAAAAGAGAACTACAAAAAAAATTTACTAGGCAAAAGTTAGAACCATTTCATTGATTTATTATTATGATATTTTTGATTATTTACTTTAATCAAGCAAATATATATACCTTTAAAGTCTTAATGAATCAATTTTAATTATAAATTGAATTATTTTTAGTTCAAACAAAATCAGTTGAAGAAATCTAATAAAATATAATTAAAATGTTTTAATGTTTTTACAAAATAATTCATTATTTAATTTCGTAATTATTACTATCAATACTATAGTAAATTAATTTTAAGTAAAAGTTAAGAAACAAGAATAAAATTATATGCTATCTTTTATAAATTTTATATTCATAGTACTATATTAAATAAATGTTTTCATTTAAATAAATAAATAAATATCATTCACTGTTAAATTAGTGTTAAAATTTGTACATTTTTTAATAAAAAATAAAATTGTCAACTTTTTTAAACTTTCATATCTAAAATTATATATTATCTTTTTTGAGACTCAAAAAAATATACAATTACTAAAATGATAATATCAATATAAATTATATAACTAACCTTTAATTCATGTGTTATTCACAAATATGCTATTAGAAAACTCTAAAATTTAATAATTTATTTTAAATATTAATAAAAATCGATTTAAATATAAATTTTAATGTTATTAATTATAATAAATAGGTTGAAAAATATAAAAATATTTACCAAAAAGTCAGCTATTTTTTATATAATTAATACACTATCATAAAATAATGTCGGATAAGAAAGATAAATAATAAGATTATAGAATAAGAAAATATATAACACTAAAATTTAAATTATATATTTAAACATTTACTATAATACCAAAGTTTATATTTATAAAATAAACAGAAACCCGCACGGATGTGCGGGTCAGAGTCTAGTTTAAATTTTAAATAAGTACTTTTAAAATTTTAGTTCAACATAAATAAGTATTTAATTCTTATGTTTTGTTTTTAAATTTTGGATTTAACTTCGGATATATCTGAATCGAACCAACATAAACCGAATTTGAATGATATATCCCTTTGGTGGCAGATCTCTTTGACCGATTGTTCATGGTTACTTTATGTGTTTTAGGATGTGATATAAATTAGAACCAAAAACCTATGCGTTATATCCGAATTTGATACATATTTATAAATTTATCATAATGAGACCTAGAATGTGATATAAATTAGAACCAAAATTCAATATATCTAACCTGTATTCCAGCAGTTATCTGAACGCCCTAGCCTAACAGAAAGTATGTTTTATATTTTATTCAATTAGTTTTATATTTGATAAAGATTTTACATGTTTTTTGGAATAGCCTGTAAAATTGTAATCATAATATATCAATAATAATATATTTCATTATATCATTAAATATTAACAGTAACTAACTGTTAGTATTATTTTATTATATATATATATATATATATATATAATTTTAATACTCTATCAATCTATTATATAAAGTAGAGTTTCTCTATCAAGGATGTGCCACATCATCAATTCGACGCATCAGAGCGTGACACATGTCCCGTACAGAAAAACGCACCGTTTCATTAAAGCCAAGGGAACAGATATGGGCTGCGTCTTTTATATAGGCTTTATCTTGGCTCGACTAACTCGGCCCTGTTGAGACCATCCCTAACTCTCGATGTAGGCGTTTTATCGAATTCTAGGGTTCAAGCATAGGAACGAGAAGGTTGCTTATGGCGCCATGGAGATTCCGTCTGTATCGATTTGTTTCTGTCGTTAGTAACTCTCTTCGTTTCCCCATTGAAACGCTTTTTTCAGCTTTAACATTAAGTAATAACTCTTCTCAATTATGTGTTTTATTCCTGCCGTCCCACTACGTGGTAATTAATCTTCCCCACCTCCTTTGTTATTCTGATTTTCTAATCCTATAAATAGGGATGCAAACAACAACAAATCTCAGCGCTTGCTCCACTTCTTTGCTTTCTTAACCTCACAACACACAGGCTATGGCAATGGCGAATTCCAGATCATGCTCTAGGAGTTGAAGTCCGGTGGCTGTATTGAGGTAGGTGTGACACATCTTTTTCATAGAGGGGGAGCTCATGAGTGTTGACACGAGGATAGATCTTGCTAAGCTGCTTTATTTTGTTGGAAGCTAAAGTCTTTTTTTCATCCACTCTAATCTCTATCATTGAGGAATTCAATTAAGCCGCCCACTCCTAATAATGTGCGTTGTCCACAGGGGAAACGAAGGTCCACACTAACTAAACATGTTTTGACATCATGGAGAAGTCAATTACTTCGGAAGATCAGTCCATAATCTCCCAATGCTGAATCTTGCAGTCACTCTTTCTCAACTGAACTGTTATAAGGAAGTAGCTATAAAGGCTCAAAGAATCCATGAAAAAGTCATTTGGCGAAAAGTCTCTCCCTGAGCTTTCCTCTCACCATACCACCATCATCATCAATATTTATGATCTTTTTGTCATCTAAACATGATTCAGTAACGTCTTCATTGGGAAAAGCTTACTTCTCTGGACAAACCTCACGCATGTGAGGTGATGGACTGTTTGGTGTCGGTTCATGCGAAATTAAATAGAGACTATGAGGAAGTACTCGGTTTCTGAAGTTCCAAGAAAAAGAGTTTGGTTCATCACCTAAAAAACTAATTGTTATTCTCGAGAAAATTGTCCATTTTATGGAGAAGTTGGAGATGAAAGATGAGAAATTTAAGTGTACGAGAAGACTGCATTTGCTTAGCGAGAGATACAAGGAGTCTTAGCGTTTTGAAACATATTTCTTACTCTGTATATTTCTTGAACAATCGATTGGTCTGGTAAAGGCCAGTGATGTTGAAAGTTCGGTCTTTTTTGGATACAAAGATCCTAAACACACACAAAGTTTTTGTTCTGGTATATACCACCATCATCTGAATTTTTTTGCAGCAGTTGTGCTTTTGTTGAATCTAACTACGAATGACAACATACTATAGTGTTGTTCGTTGGCAGACGCAGCTTCTTGCTGACGCTGCGTCTGCGTTAGACGCAGATTGTTGTTGTTCGTTTTGACGACGCATGATGTTAACGCTGACGCAATAAATTGACCCTAGATGCAGATTAGTGTTGTTCGTTTGTCAGACGCTGCGGCTATTTTCTTTTAATTCATATATTATTTTTAGAAATTTGTATAATTATATTTGAAATAAATAATATGTAGTTTGAATATATTTTAAGTCAATCTTCCCACTTAGTGTCGATGATAATTAGTTTATGAACTCTTATTAATCATTTGTAAAAGTATTAAAATATTATGAATTTTTATAAATCAGTTATAAAATTGATAAAATGATGAATAATGATTTATAAATTATTTTTAAAGATTTATAAAATCATATTTCATAATTATATAAATATTTTAAAATATTTCATATTTTTTGGTGATAAAATCTTCTAACTATTTTTGATCGGAAAACAATCTCTCAATTAATCAGAAGTCTATATGGTTGACATTTAGAAATTTGCTAATTAAAATATGTATGATAGTGCACAAGTTTGTAAGCCCAAAACATAGTTTAAAACGGTAAAATATTATTTAAATTACTGGATAGAACCAAATAGTAGACTTTAGATAATACATTTTTGAAACATGTATTCCAGAACAAGAACCGGTTCATATGTATCTTGACTCTCTAGTGAGTACTGCAATAAATTGTGAAATCTAATTACAGTAATATCTACAGGATGTAATATTACAGTGATATTTACTTGTCCTTATGAAATATTATTGTAACTGTGAAATTCTGAGAGGGTCTGAGAAGAGAGAGCCTGACACCTGCAAAAAAGACCAAAAGAATAAACATGTTAGTTTTTACCAACCGCTTGTGTTACACACGAATACGAGAGAAGAAATACTATAGAATTTTTCCAGAAAGTTCAACTAAATTAACTTGTCTGAAATTACTTAGATATTATTGAGATTATGTGTTTTTTTGTTTACAACAAATGATTGACCTTTATATAGAGATCAAATTATTGCAATGTAAAAGACACAACTCTTCATTCAAAAGACACAATATGAAGAGTTGCAACTTTCTGTGTAAATAACTAACTTAATGTAATGTACCAAGGAGAGATTAGATTATATAGTTTAATACTCCTCCTTAATCATATCTCGATTTCACTCCAAGCTGCTTCCTGAGATCTTCAAATCTTGAACAGCCGAATGCCTTTGTGAGAATGTTTGCAACTTGATCATCCCCTTTGCAACACTTCAGTTTCAATGATCCCCTTCTGCTCAACTTCCCTCACGAAATGGTACTTGATGTCTACGTGCTTTGTCCTTCTGTGTTGCACCGGATTTTTCCCAATTGCTATTGCTGATTTTTTGTCACATAAGATCGGAATGCCTCCTTCAAATTTTTGACCAAAATCTTCAAATAGTCTTTGTAACCATACGACTTGATTTGCTGCTGCACATACGGCTATGTACTCTGCCTCAGCCATTGATTGTGCCACTGTTTGTTGCTGACTTGACTGCCAACAAAACATGGCTGAACCAAGAGTGAACACATAACCTGAAGTCCTCTTCTTGTCTTCCTTAGAACTAACCCAATCACTATCTGTGTAGCCCATAAGTCTTGGTTCCTTCACACTTGTAAAGTATACTCCAAAGTTTGATGTTCCTTTGACATATCTTAACACCCTCTTGGCTTTTGGTAGTGTTTCATACAAGGTGATGACATGTATCCTGAGAGATAGGCGCTTGCATACATCACATCAGGTCTTGATGCACACAAGTACAAAAGCCCTCCAACAATGCTTCTATACTTAGTCAGATCTCCATACTCTTTGTCATCCTCAACTCCTTTCTTTTGTGGTGTAAGTGGAGTTCTTACACTCTTGCTCTCTCGCATCCCAAACTTATCAACAAGTTTGTTTGCATACTTTTCTTGTGAAAGAAATATGCCTCTATTGTGTTGAATTACTTCCATTCCAAGGAAATAGTTCAGTAATCCAAGATCCACCATTTCGAATTCTTTCTTCATGTTTTCCTTGAATGTGTTGATGATCTCAACATTGTTTCCAGTGATGATTATATCATCCACATATAGACTCACGATCAACACATCTACTCCTTGCTTCTTGATGTATAAAGCTGCATCATTCATACTCCTTTCAAACCCGTTTTGAAGAAAATGTGAATCTATCCTTTCATACCATGCCCTTGGAGCTTGCTTTAAACCATACAAAGCCTTGCGTAGCCTCAACACCTTTTCCTCATTTCCTTGCGTCACATACCCAGGTGGTTGTGTGACATATACTTGTTCCTTCAGTTCCCCATTGAGAAAAGCTGACTTCACATCCATCTGATACAAACACCACTTCATCTGAGCTGGATATGCGAGTATGGCTCTTATTGTATCATGTCTTGAGACAGGGGCAAACGTCTCAAGGTAGTCAACATCATATGATTGAGAGAATCCTCTTGCAACTATCCGCACCTTATGCTTGATGTGATTACCGTTTACATCGGTCTTGATCTTATAGATCCATTTCACACTTATCACATTCTTCTTCTCTGGCTTGTCCACTAGTCCCCATGTCTTGTTCTTCTCAATCATGGCGATTTCTTCATTCATTTTCTTTCTCCATTCCTTGTTACCACACGCTTCATCATAAGTGTATGGTTCTTCATGTGCATGAAGACAATACTCTATTGCTTGAACCGCCTCTTCAAGCTCTACTCTTGGTGCCTTTTCCATGATCTCAACCATGGACTTAAACTTCTTTGGTATCCAAGAATCTTCTTCATCTTCATCACTAGCATCAGGTTCATTATTTGAATGAAAACAGGGCTGGAAGTACCTTCGGTTTGTGTTTGTTCCTCGGGCGATTTAGAGTCTTCCATAGACATCTCCAATGTCTTCTTGACTTCTTCTAGCCTTTTCCAGTCCTACTTCTTGCTTTCTTCAAACTCTACATCTCTCGATACTTCAATCTTCTCATTCTCCAGGTTGAGAACTCTGTAGCCTTTGGATTGATTGCTATAACCAATAAAGATTCCACGCTTTTCCTTGATATCTAACTTCCTCCTCTTCTGATCCGGAACATGTATGTAACATATTATTGAGATATTATTGAGATTCTGTGCTTTTTTTGTTTACAGCAAATGATTGACCTTTATATAGAGATCAAATCATTGCAATGTAAAAGACACAACTCTTCATTCAAAAGACGCAATATGAAGAGTTGCAACTTTCTTTGTAAATAACTAACTTAATGTAATGTACTAAGGAGAGATTATATTATATAGTTTAACACTCCTCCTTAATCATATCTCGACTTCACTTCAAGCTGCTTCTTGAGATCTTCAAACCTTGAACAACCCAATGCCTTTGTGAGAAGGTTTGCAACTTGGTCATTCCCTTTGCAATACTTCAGTTCAGTGATCCCCTTCTGCTCAACTTCCCTCACGAAATGGTAGTTGATGTCTATGTGCTTTGTCCTTCTGTGTTGCACTGGATTTTTCCCAATTGCTATTGCTGATTTTTTGTCACATAATATCGTAATGCCTCCTTCAAATTTTTGACCAAATCTTCAAATAGTCTTTGTAACCATACGGCTTGATTTGTTGCTGCACATACGGCTATGTACTCTGCCTCAGCCGTTGATTGTGCCACTGTTTGTTGCTGACTTGACTGCCAACAAAACATGGCTGAACAAGAGTGAACACATAACCTGAAGTGCTCTTCTTGTCTTCCTTAGAACTAACCCAATCACTATCTGTGTAGCCCATAAGTCTTGGTTCCTTCACACTTGTAAAGTATACTCCAAAGTTTGAAGTTCCTTTGACATATCTTAACACCCTTTTGGCTTCTTGGTAGTGTTTCATACAAGGTGATGACATGTATCCTGAGAGATAGGCGCTTGCATACATCACATCAGGTCTTGATGCACACAAGTACAAAAGCCTCCAACAATGCTTCTATACTTAGTCAGATCTCCATACTCTTTGTCATCCTCAACTCCTTTCTTTTGTTGTGTAAGTGGAGTGCTTACACTCTTGCTCTCTCGCATCCCAAACTTATCAACAAGTTTGTTTGCATACTTTTCTTGTGAAAGAAATATGCCTTTATTGTCTTGAATTACTTCCCATTTCAAGGAAATAGTTCAGTAATCCAAGATCCACCATTTCGAATTCTTTCTTCATGTTTTCCTTGAATGTGTTGATGATCTCAACATTGTTTCCAGTGATGATTATATCATCCACATATAGACTCACAATCAACACATCTACTCCTTGCTTCTTGATGTATAAGCTGCATCATTCATACTCCTTCCAAACCCGTTTTGAAGAAAATATGACTCTATCCTTCCATACCATGCCCTTGGAGCTTGCTTTAAACCATATAAAGCCTTGCGTAGCCTCAACACCTTTTCCTCATTTCCTTGCGTCACATACCCAGGTGGTTGTGTGACATATACTTGTTCCTTTAGTTCCCCATTGAGAAAAGCTGACTTCACATCCATCTGATACAAACACCACTTCATATGAGCTGGATATGCGAGTATGGCTCTTATTGTATCATGTCTTGAGACAGGGGAAACGTCTCAAGGTAGTCAACATCATATGATTGAGAGAATCCTCTTGCAACTATCCGCACCTTATGCTTGATCTGATTGCCGTTTGCATCGGTCTTGATCTTATAGATCCATTTCACACTTATCACATTCTTCTTCTCTGGCTTGTCCACTAGTCCCCATGTCTTGTTCTTCTCAATCATGGCGATTTCTTCATTCATTTTCTTTCTCCATTCCTTGTTACCACACGCTTCATCATAAGTGTATGGTTCTTCATGTGCATGAAGACAATACTCTATTACTTGAACCGCCTCTTCAAGCTCTACTCTTGGTGTCTTTTCCATGATCTCAACCATAGACTTAAACTTCTTTGGTGTCTAAGAATCTTCTTCATCTTCATCACTAACATCAGGTTCATTATTTTGAATGAAAACAGGGCTGGAAGTACCTTCGGTTTGTGTTTGTTCCTCGGGCGATTTAGAGTCTTCCATAGACATCTCTAATGTCTTCTTGACTTCTTCTAGCCTTTTCCAGTCCCACTTCTTGCTTTCTTCAAACTCTACATCTCTCGATACTTCAATCTTCTCATTCTCCAGGTTGAGAACTCTGTAGCCTTTGGATTGATTGCTATATCCAATAAAGATTCCACGCTTTTCCTTGATATCTAACTTCCTCCTCTTCTGATCCGGAACATGTATGTAACATATGCTACCAAACATTTTCATGTGTGACACGCCAGGCTTTTGTCCACACCACTTCTCTATAGGAGTGATATCATCTTCTATTGCCTTTGATGGTAGACGATTTTGAAGATATGAGGCAGTGTATACCGCTTCTGCCCATAACTTGAGAGGTAAATCTTGCTCTCCAACATAGTTCTAGCCATCTCCACTAAGGTCCTATTCATATGTTATGCTGCACCATTTTGTTGTGGTGAATAAGGCAAGGTAACTTGCTTGTTGATTCCTTCTTCTTCACAAAATCGGTTGAATTCTTGTGAAGTGAACTCACCACCACCATCTGATCTCAATGTCTTGATGTTACAACCTGATTGCTTCTCCACCATTGCTTTGAACTTTTTAAAAAAATGAGAATGTCTCTGATTTTTGCTTCATGAAGTATACCCAAGACATGTGAGTATAGTCATCTAAGTATAGAAAAAAATATCGACTTCCATCAATAGATTGGTGTTGCATTGGCGCACATAAATCCGTATGTATAATCTCAAGCTTTTCACTTGTCTTAGTTTGAGATTCTTTTGGGA
This sequence comes from Moricandia arvensis, assembly GCA_905132765.1. Taxonomy (NCBI): domain Eukaryota; kingdom Viridiplantae; phylum Streptophyta; class Magnoliopsida; order Brassicales; family Brassicaceae; genus Moricandia; species Moricandia arvensis. The sequence continues at coordinate 19,540 of CAJHQP010005924.1, forward strand.
AGCTTTTACGTGATTGCTTCCTAGTTTACACGCCTCACACGCTCCCTTCCTGACTTTAAACTTTGGTAACCCCTTTACCAAGCCTTTGTCTTGTATTTGTTGCAACCTTTTGTCGCCTATATGACCAAGTCTCTTGCACCATGTCTCCATTTTTCCTTGCTAACTTGCGCTCATGGCTTCTTGTTCCTGAGCCGAACTCATCCTGATTCTGTAGCTCTTGTGAGTCATTGGGATATTCATTATCCTCCTTCCTTTTGCATCCTCTATGATGCATCTTTTCTCTTGAAAATTCACCCGATATCCACTTGAAACAATTTTTGGAACACTCAACAAATTTTTCGCCAAACCCGGAACCAAGAACACATTCCTGATGGTCCTTTTGCCATCATTAGTCATGACGGTAATATCTCCCTTATCGGCTGTCATGACTATGCTTCCATTTCCAATCTTTATTGGAACCTTGATACTCTTATCAAGTCTTGAGAAGTAATTCTCCTCCTTTGTCATATGATTAGTTGCTCCACTGTCTACTAACCAGACATCTTCCATCACTGTTGTTGCTTCACGCGCATTGAACAACATGTGATCTTAAAGTCTTCTTCTTCAAGACTTAAATGTGCCTTCTCTTTTTTCTTTGAGTAGCACTGATTTGCAAAATGGTCTAACTTGCCACAATTGTAACACTCCTTGTTACTTTTATAATCCTTCTTGGGATCATCCTTCTTCTTTTTTCTAAAACATTCACTCTCATTGTGATTGTTCTTCTTGCAAAAACCACACCACTTCTTGCCGCCACTGCGTTTTGAGTTGTCTTGTGTGACACCAGAATTTTTCTGTTCACACGAGCATCGAATGCTCCTTCACTTGTGCTTTCTTCTCTTGCAGCCAGCCTTGCTTCATGAGCCTTCAAAGTCCTGATCACTTTTCCAGATTATTTAAAGTAGGCGGTTGTATATTTTGTCGTTGTATAAACAAATCTGTCTTTAACTACAAAAATGGCACACCACTCCTTAACAGTAGTATACTATAATTACATTGGAATGTTGGAATGGAATGGCCAATATATATTTGCTACCTTATGTACTATAGTATGTGGGCTTATTGCACTTATTTATGTACGGTCACTATTACAATGGTGGACAAAAGTAAGAAGTCTAGTTCATAGACTTTTAATCTACCGCGACTTAATTTTCCATACTATTTTAAATATGAACTCAAGTAATGTAAATGGAGTGAACAACCCTTCTATATTATTTCTAAATGTTTTCATATTATGCCGTGTACATTGAGAAAATTGGCAACCTTTTATATAGATTATGTTTCGGTTTGTAGTTCAGTTATCTAGGTTTAGATTTAGTAACTAGGGGTTTGTCTAAGGTTTTAGTATTTAAGCAGGTGGGTAGGGTTTAATATTTCGTTCCATACTATGGCTGATAAATTTAAAGAATATAGTAAAAGAGTTACAAATTATATTTGGGTTTATAGTTTACTGATTAGGGTCTACATTTACTAATAGGAGTATGAGTGTAGTATTTAGCGGTTCTAGGAGGGTTTAATATCTAGGGGTTAGACGTCAGGTCGGGTCCTATACTACTTCACCGATATGGAATAGAACACATGTAACCTTTCAAACCAGGGGAATGTGCATTCATGATTGTTTCGGAACAATTAGTAATTAGGGTTTGTCTGGGTTGTGGTATTTAAGCTAGTATGTGAGACAATATTATAGCAGATACATTTAAAATAATATAGGGAAAACATTTATAGATTATATTTGGGTTTACATTTTATATTGATTAGGGTTTAGGTTTAATAATTAGGGGTTTGGGTATACTATTATGTAGGAGGGTCTAATTTTTAGTGGGGTAGATGTAGTATTTAAGGGTTGTAGGTGAGGTTATAATCCTATACTATTTCGACGATATGGAATATAACACGTAGTACATATATATGTGATTAGAAAATGTATACGTGGATGGCTTCTCCTTTCTTCATGTGCAATAGTTTTCAGGTATTCTTGACCATATGTTCTATCGGCCATGTTATTCCTCCGCATATTTACCTGGTACTTGTAAGAGAAGGGATAAAGCTGGGTACTTTGTGGCACAAATGTTAAAAAATACATTATGTCAAAATCAATGGCATTCACCTAATTAACACTCGATAATTATATATTTGGCAAATTCTCCCTTGTATATATATGGATTCATTGACATATAATTCTTTTTATATTAGTAAATAAAATATAAATGATTACTTACTTAAATTTTGTATTAATATAAATTGAATTGATTATTTTAAAAAAATAATAGATTAGTTATTTAGTTCCTTAATTTTAGGCTTTTGTATATATTTATTAATAATTAAGTTAGGTGTAAGTAAAAATAATAGGAAAGCTAGTTAAATGTAAATGTCCAATCTAGACTATTTGTAAGTATAAAAAAAAGACTCTAAATTAATAGAATAGGTAGACTAGAATTATGCAACTAGTAAAATTGCATATATATTTTTTATAAGAAAAAGTTAATTAATATTATTGTATGATTGATTTTGAAATTACTTATTGCATTCTTCTATAAAAAATATTTAAATTTTTTATTAGGATTTTGTTAGATTTTTTCTCAATGGATTTTTTATAACTAAAAATAAATTTAAATATATTTTCTCAACATAATTTAATAAATATTTGACTGATTTAAATATTTATATTAATCAGATGATATAACTAAAACTTGTCTACAATAGATAAAAAAGTATGATTATAAATCTATTTTATTAAAAAAGCAACATTGTTAACTTTTACCCCTATAACTACTTGGAATACTTATTTTGCCACTGGTCCTACTTTTAATAAACTGATTTTACATAACTGTTTTTAATTTATTAACCATTGTTCACGTTATATTTGTCTCTAATAAAAGCAGTTACCTTTTAAACATACAAACTATTATTAAAAAAATTCAGTACATGCTACAATTGATCCTTTTGCGATCAATAAAGAAGAAGTTTCCTTAACCTGGAATACTATACCATTTATATAATTATGGCTGTTGATTCAGGTCGATGTGCTAATGTTCAAAAATAAATGATGAGTCTAAGTTTCTTACTTGAATTTTCAGTGCATAATAAAAAACACATATATCTCAGGGAAACTACCAAATAAAATTAATTCATTAATAAAATAGATATTATTTTTAGATAGATACTTTTATTTTTCACTAAATATACATGCCATCTATCTATTCAATTAAAAGGATTATTCTTTTAGCCTGGTTCGGTAGTAAAATTGGAAATCAGCTACTATTAAAAAATTGATCCACTTTGGTGTCATTTTGATTGTGATTTTTGGTTAATTTTATATTTATAGGTAAAAATTAGATAATTCAAGGTTTTTCAGTTTAAATAGCTGGTAGTTCGGGTTGTTCAGATAAAATATCGGATAATTTGGTTAATTTTAATTTCTTCAAATACAAAATAATCAAAAATTCATTTTTGGGTTAAAAATAATATTTATGATATTTGGTTATTTAGAAATTAAATATAATTATCGTTTGTAGGTATATATTTGTATTAAAAAAAAGTTGGGGCAACTATTTGGTTCTTGATTTAATTCTCTTTTTGTTACAAAGATATAGAATTCGCTTGACTATTTATGAAATTTGCTACATACGGTTTATGTTTTTTGGTCTGTTACAGTATTATTCCTCGATTCTGGATGAATGTTTACAAACTTATATATTATTATATATAAAAGTTCATATAATTTTTTATTTAACTCGGAAATAAACCCGCGCTTAAAAAGAGCGGGTCAAAAATCTAGTCTATTCTATTAAATTAGAGTCCTATATTGGACCTAACTTACTAGATACTGTGTGATATTTTGCTTTTTGGACTACTTAACATTAATTAATCTAATTGATTATATCTAATATATATATATATATGATTTATCCTATAGATGCTATAACCTGTCGTATCTAAATCTACCTATACTAAGTCCATATCAAATTAACAAGTAATCTAAGCCTATCCAATATTCTATATCGAAATAAAATACAAAAAACTATGAAATGGATTTATATACTATATACTAAGAAAAACTTAGACATAAAATCACATATAGATCACAATCCTATTATATTATATAAATGTAAATTATCATATGTTATATATATATATATATATATATATATATATATATATATATATATATATATATATATATATATATCTGAGCACCTTAGCCGCTGTTCCGCTTGGCGACGCAGAAGGCGATTTCCAGATCTGATCGGTGCTAATGGAGATCTCTTGATCTGATCCTAACGACGGCATCCTCATTTACACAAGGGAGACTATCAACACTCCTTGTGGCGGCTGAGTTCTCCTCTCGGTTCGATCAGATTCCTTGGTGGCGTTTCACACAAGCAATCACTTTTGCTTTGGTGATATATGATCTTTGTCATATATCATAGGAACTCGCGTGTTGCAGATTGATTGGAGTGATATCCGTATCCGGATATCAAAATCTAAATTTTTGCTATCCGAATTTGTACTTTGATTAGTCGAATCCGTAAAATCACTATGAGGATCCCCGAATATCTATTTTTCGAAGCGGATGGAATCCCTGATCGGATAACGGATATCGAATATTAAGTTTCAGTCCATATATACAGTTATATCAAACAAATTGCTTATAAAATTTGATATTCAAAAAAACAAAATCCGCGCGGGCACGCGGGTCAAATACTAGTTAAATATTATTTGAAAAGATTGTAATGTCATATTGTTACAGTAATATAAACTTAAAATATCCCTTACCACGATCTTAGATGAAATCATAAAAGGAATATAATTATTCTTGTTTACAAAAAATACATATGCTAAAATAATATTATTTTTGTGTCAACAAAAATAATATTTTTAGTTTAATTGTATACGTGTTCGAGAAAACAAAATTCAGACTAATCATATTAATTCTGAAAACAAATTATTTTTAGCTTAAAAGTTTTTACATCTATAAATAAATAATATCACATTTCATACAATTTATAATACAACAAAAAATTAATACATACGAAGGTAACACTTGTTTACATTTTATGTACATAATATATGAAACTATTATTTATATTATAATTAATTTGTATCCTATTTATATAAACAAATGACTTTTGGTTTACTTTGTTGTAATTTCTAAATCAACATACGGTATATCCTTAAAGATATCATCCTATAAACATTTAATGTTTAATGTTTTGCTATTAATTCTCAACTGCAAAAGTAACCCAGACAGACTTCTGACGCTGAGAAGAATACATGTTATAGAAAAGAAGATTTGCCAAATTTCTGACAAACTTCGGCCAATTGCAAAACCAAAAATTTCGAGTCTTTTTCAAATTCAAAAGTAAGCCAGTATTTACAAATGAAGACTTCTCAATATGTCTTTTGTAGAGTAGACTTCCAGAGAAGTCTTCTTTCATAAATTTGCAATTGCAAAAATGACCTAAACGGAAGACTTCTTAAGAAGTTTTCTCCGTATTTTTTAATACGATGTTCTATGTTTGCTAATGTGTTTTAATATGATTTTTTACAGATGATGTTTCAGTTACCTGTTGTATACGGATAACGATTGGTGAAATGGCTGCAGAAGATTTTAACCTGGACAAGAACGCAGAGGTTGTGGATTTAACTTACTTGTTACCATGCACACTAATGCAACATATAGCTCCTGATACTCCTCCTATTCATGTTACTAATGATAGACAAGTTCAAACTTGATCAAGATAAGTAAAACACATGTTGTACGTCTTTGTGTATCAAGCCGAGGCATGATAGGGAATGTTAATGATGCCAACTCTGAAGGAAACCTAGCTGAAGGAAACCTTGCTGGTGAAGGGGAATAAGAAAATGAAGTGGAAGATGATGATAATTTGCGTCAAGATATAAATGATGAGGAGGAGAAGTATGTTGTTGAAGTGAATGATGAGTTTGGAGAGTATGGAAGAGTTAAGGATGAGGAAGAGGAAGAAGATATATGTTTTGAGAATTTCAAAGAGACATACGCTAATGAAGGAGGAAGCTCGAATGGGATAGTTGACAACAATATCTATGTCAACCAGAGTTTTATCAATAAAGCGGCATTGGTTTCAGAGATGCGGTTGACAGCGGTGAAGCATAAATTCTCTATCAAAATATACAAGACCACTAAAATTCTACTTGTAGCAAAATGTCGTGTTCTTGGGTGCAGATGGAAGCTTAGAGCGAGTGTGAAACATGGAACAAACATATTTTGGGTAACAAAGTATGTGACGACTCATACATGTTCTGTGTCTGAACGACAGGCTCACCGGAAACATTTTACTGCGAAGTATGTTGGTCAGCTTTTCATAGATCGTGTTGGAATCATTGATGGGTTAAATCCGAAGCATATCCAAGATGCAATGAGGAACATGTTTGGCAATGACTCTAGATTACACCACTTCATACAGAGCATTGTTACATGCTCAAATATGGTAAGAGGATCAGCAGAAGAGGGGGTATGAGAGGCTGCCTTCATATTTGGAGCTAAATCACGTTAGCAAATTCGGGTTCTAAGACTAGTATAGAACTTGATGCTGAGAATAAATTTAAGTATCTATTTATATCATTTGGAGCTTCTATTGCTGGTTTTAAGTATCATAGAAGGGTCATCGTGGTGGATGGGACTCACCTAAGTGGGAAGTATGAAGGTGTTATGTTAGTTGCAGCTGCACAAGATGGTAATTTTCAGATATTTCATTGGCTTTTGGAATCATAGATATAGAAGATGATGCTTCTTGGGAATGGTTTTTCACAAAATTGAGGAGTTGTGTATCTGATCAGCATGCTTTGGTGATAGTCTCCGACCGGCACCCAGCCATTAAAAGCGCGTGTGATAAGGTGTTTCCTTGGGCAACCCGAGGAATATGTTATTATCACCTACAATAGAAGATTGTCCAAAAGTATAAAGAGAAGCATCTATTGTACTTAGTTTAAAGGCGCTACTTATGCTCATACAATCTTCGACTTTAACCGCTACATGGAGGAGATCCGGAGTGCTAACCCAACACTGGCACCATATTTGGAGGAAGCGTACGTGAGACTATGGTCACATGTTCATTGTCATGGAGAAAAGTACAATATAAAAACGAGCAACATAGCTGAATTTATTAACTCCACTCTCAAGAAAACAAGAGGATTTCCCATAGTGTTTCTTTTGGAGTTTATAAGGGAAAAGTTGGGAAGGTGGTTTTGGAAAAGGCGAGAAGATGCTCTAAATCTCACAACTGAACATAGTCGGGGAGTTGAATACTTATTGGCGATTCGTGAGGAGTTAGCGGATAAGATGACTGTCCAACCAATTGATGGATGTTGATTCTTTGTGGCAGGTGGCAAACGTGACTGTGGTTGATTAGGAAAATATTAAGTGTGATTGTGGTGTCTATGGAATCGAGAAAATACCTGCTCGCATGCTATAACAGCTGGAAGCTTTGTTAATATGCATATTGCCACACTTGTGTCCCCCATATACTCGAGAGAATATTTGTGTGCAGGATTACTCACATAATATATATCCTTGTAGTGGAGAAGTTGAGTCCCAGACTTGTTTTCCTCCAGATGTAAAGCGTGATCCGGGGAGGCAAAAGAAATTAAGATGGCAATCTTAGTTGGAGCTATCTAGGACGAGAGGACATAAACCGCAGAATCTACACAAGGATTATAGCTGCTCAAACTGCAGACAACCTTGTCATATACGTTTAAATTGTCCAAATAATGAGAAATAATCTTCTCGGAAATCTGCTGGCAAGTCCTCTGTAAGTTGTCTTGACATCTTCTGGTAAGTCTTCTTCTAGTCTTCCGTAAATCTTCTGTAAATCTTCCAGAGGATGTCTTCTTGAAGTCTTCTGGAAGTCTTCGGTAAGTCTTCTGGCTATCTTCTGTAATTCTTCCAGAGGATGTCTTCTTGAAGTCTTCTGGAAGTCTTCGGTAAGTCTTCTGGATGTCTTTTGGTAAGCCTAGAAGATTAGTGCACTACCAAAGTATTCTTCTATACCGAAGACTTCCAGAAGACTTCCAGAAGACATACAAAAGACTTCCGGAAGACTTACAGAAGACTTAAAGAAGACTTCCAGAAGACTTCAAGAAGATAAAAATCTTACATAAGACGTCCAGATGACTTCCAGAAGACTTCCATAAGACATACAAAAGACTTTCCGGAAGACTTACAGAAGACTTAAAGAAGACTTCCAGAAGACATCCCGAAGACTTCCATAAGACTTCTACAAGTAAACCTTAAAAATCTTACCGAGTCGTAGAGCCATTTTAGGGGTGTTCGGATGGTGGAATACCACAGACTTGGCCCCGGTGGTCTTTTATCAAAAGATACTCTATGATTCCTAAAAACAGCAAAACTAGATCAACAAACAAAAACAACCAAATTAAAGTTTTGTGGGAGATTAGTACTTACGGATCTTTTTTTCAAAAAAATCAACAAGCAACTTATTGTTCTTCTTATCAATAGGAGCAAACAGATCATAGCTAATACCAGCCTTCTTGTTCGGTACGATCACTTTGGCTGTGTTGTTGCCCTGATGAGGACACTGTTGTGATGCAACAAGCTTCTTATCTCACTCACTCTTTCCCCTGTGGAATGTCATGGTAGCATCTTTCTTTACCTTGCGTCTCTCTTCCTCCCTATCTAAATCTGATGTGGTTTGTTCAGTTTTTGGTCTTTGTTCACACTTCCTGCTTTCTCCCCATTCACGCTCTCACTCTGCAATTTCGAGTTTAATAGAAATGTCAAGACAAGTACCAAACATACAACTTCAATCCATATAAAATGAACTTAGCCAAAGGTTCTAATCAACAAATGAAACACATGTACCATCCATCCAATCAACAAATGAAACAAAATCCATACAAACCAAGCAACAAACGACCACACATGCACCATCCATCGAAGCATACAACTTTCACTTCTTATTCTTAGTATTTCTCTTCACTTTGATTTTGGGAGAGGTCTCCGAGGTCGTGTTGGGTCCATGACTTGTATGACTCTTGGTTTCTCGTTTCATAAATAATACTCGACCTTTCCTTGCGTTTGCCTCAGATTTTTCTGTATGACTGTGTAGACTCAGCTTTGAAGGTCTTCAGAAATCTGTTCTTGGTTGGACCTGATCATAAAGAGCGAATCATCTGGAAAGCCAAAATTAACAGGTTATGTCTCTCGGGTTAACTGAGGATCCTGCTTTTGCGGAAGGGGGATGTTCCAACTTCGTTTAGTCCGGTGGTTAGTTGTTGACATGTGTTTTTTGACATCTTGTATATATGTTTTCCAAATCGTTTTCAGTTATTTCCAGAGTTTTTTCAGTTTGTTTTGAGTCATTTCAGGTCTGAAATAGGTTAGATTGCTAAAGTGGAGACACATGAAGAAAAGAAGGAAATTTAGAAGTTTTCTGCTGCGGAGCACCCAAACGAAGCAACCACCTGCTTGCTCTCGAAAAATATGGAAACTTCTAAATTATTTTGAGATTTTCCCTAGATACTCGACTTTCTCACCCTAGCAGTGGCTGCCTCCCTAATAAAAAGACGAGTCATCTCTATTTTCAGGGGCGACCTGAGTTTTTACACAAGAAACTTATTGAGACTTTTTTTTTGGCGATTTAGCTATTCTTGTAAGGGTGAAGGCTTCTCTTCTTCGTTTTTAGAGAAGAACTCCCTGAACCCTCTTTTACTATTGAATCGTCTATGTATTCTTCAATCATGATTTGCGTGTTTCATTGTGTCATGAAGGAGTAGTCGTTTTGCTTAGTCTAGGGTGCTAGGATGTTAGATTTACGAGCTAAACATTATTAAGTATTCCCTTGAATGTCTTTATTCACTTTGTTCTTAATTCTTACATTAGATTGATCACATAGTGTATGATTCTAGGTTAATCTACTCATTGAAAGTTAAATAGGTTGCTAGACATAAATTGAATAAGCTTTGCATCCCTAACCAACGAGAGTATATGTTAGGGTGTATTGTGAACATATTGGACTCTATCTCTAATGCTCGTGGTCGTGTTTCAGCCCAAATGAGAGTCTATGACTGCTGAGATCGATCCACAAAGGGAACAACACTATGAGAGTGGGCTGTTCTATCTTGAGTATTCCGAGTTCTAGACTAGCTTTCAACTGAACTTGAATATTTTTTGGCTCAACTGTATCTAGCACCCGAATTAAATCACCCTAGCTTAGCATCCCTTTAACCTGAATTCAAAGCACCATGCTCTCTGTTCCTTGCTCTTAGTGAATTTTCAGTTTAGAACACTCGATTGTTTTAGCTTGATATTGATCCCATAAAGATAAAGTGTAAACTGGTCCTCTGGAATTGAATCTAAAGTATTACAATAACCACTGTTAACTTGACAGTAGCAAAGATCCAATTTTAGTGTATCAAGTTTTGGCGCCGTTGCGACGGGGACCAGCTTTTTACCTTTATTTTTTGGACAATATATTTAGTCTAAGACTTCTGACTTGCTTTAACTTTTTGCTTGTAGCTAATGTTCCAGGTGTATGTCCAGTAGAAACACTCGAAGCAACACCTCAAGTCCATTATTTACGCTTACAAATCAGGAGCTCACAAGATTAGAAATAACCAACCGACAACAAACAAGGCCTGAACCAATGCCAACAATGGGCGACTACAGCCATCAAGAGGATCTCGCTGATCCAATGCAACAGATGCAACAGCAGATGCTTCAGATGCAGCAAACCTTCCAAGCACAGCAGCAGACTACTCAACAAGCTGCAGAGCAAGCTGCTCCGATCAGAGAGAGAAACCTACCGCGTAACTTCCCTAATACACGCTCTGCCATTGCTCCACCGCCATGTACCAGGCAAGACTTTGAGATCAAGCCTGCCATGATCAACCTGGTACAGAGAAAATGTTCCTTGGATTACCAGCTGAGATACCAATGGAGCACATTGAAGCTTTCGAAAAAATCTGCGCCATGACTCGCTCAATGGAGTATCGCCTGGTTTTGTCAAATGCATGCTGTTCCCGTCTCTCTAGCTGACAAAGCTTTACGATGGCTGAAATCACTTTCTACTGGCTTCTCGCTACATGGGAACAAGTCAGAGCAGCCTTCTTGAGCCACTTTTACACGAAGGCAAAAACAACTTCTCTCAAGAACAAGATCTCCTTTTTCAAACAACATGCTAATGAACCATTTAATGAAGCATATGAGTGGTTCAATGACACCCTCAGGGAGTATCCTCATCACGGTTTTGATAATGATCACATTCTGGGAATCTTCTATGATTGTGTGGACTAGGAGTTCTGCAATGCTCTAAACTCTGTGAGCAAGGGAGATTTCATAACTCAAACTACTGATGGAGCATTTGCGCTGATAGAGAACATGGCTGCTAGCTCAGCGAACAAGAACCCAGAGACTTATCGCTCCAAAGTCTGTAACAAAGTCAGTAGCATTGGCACCCAATGGAAGGATGAGCTATCTGCCAACGTCGATCTGCTCCTCAAAAAGTAACGAAGGGCAAGTCCTGTTCATGGAGGAAGCTACACCCGAGCAAATAGCCCATGATCTAGCAGCAGATAGTGGAAAGAAAGGAGATGGTCCCCAGGAAGTACTCTACAACAACGGTCAAGGGTATGTTCAGAAACGGAACTACTACCAGAACCATAACAACATGAACAACTCTAACCTGCTCTCTTACTGGAACAACAATGTAGAGAATCCTGCCGAATCAAGGGTAGAGCAACCAAGCACAAGGTGGTAATCAGCAAAGAGGTTTTACCATAATTTTCAAGGTAAAACCTTCATCTTCAGTCAAGCTCAGAACCGTTTCCAGAGCCAGAACCAAAACCAGAGTCAACAGAAGCAACAAAGCAATCAGCAGACTACTCCAGCTAACTCGAGCGGTCTGCAAGATGAGCTGAAGGTTTTGGGAATATGATGCACCAGCTGCTCCAGAGCCAACAAGTATAGGTTAAGGCGTTGAAACAGGCTATTTAAAAGATCAACACCCAAATGGAAAACATGTTCACCGAGCTGAACACGAAGTACGACAATGTGAGCAGCCACATGCCGCCATATTGACATTGCTCTCGCTCAAACCGCTGAGAGCGTCAAGAGGCAACAAGGGAAACTACCTGGAAAGACTGATAAGAACCCATAGGATTGCAACACAATAGATTTTAGGAGTGGGAGGCAACTTAGTGATCCGGTATCTAAGAGAATGACTGCAGCAGAGAAGGGAAAACAAAAAGAATCAGAACCACCCGCGGATGATGCTCCTAACACGGAAGATGATGTAGAGCAACCTGTTGAAACCAAATCTGTTGCTCCTAAATCATCTGGTGAGACTACCCTACTCGATTTTACACCCCTAAGCTACCCTACCTTGTTTGAGCGAAGAAATCTCGCAAAGATCGCGAGAAGATGAAATGTAAGAAGATGCTCGACGATTTAACGATCAAGCTACCTTTGATTGATGCAATCTAGATGATACCCTCTCTGCGCAGCCTGATGAAGATCTCAGGAAAAATCACAGGAGATAGTGATGTGATGATGGTATAAAGGATTGCAATGCAGTGCTCCAGAATAGGAGGTCAAGAAAACTGGGTGATCCAGGGAAGTTTGTCCTTCCGTTTGAATTGGGAAGACACTTTTCGCGTGCTATTTATGTGATCTTGGCTCCAGTGTCAACTTGATTCCCTATTCTGTTGCCAAACGTCATGGCTGTTTCACAAATTTCAAACCAACTAGGATCTCCCTGGTCATCGCTGACAGATCAGTCAAGTTGCGAGTGGGTGTTCTCGATGACTTGCATGTTCAAATCGGCAAGCACCATTGTCCCAGACGATTTCTTGGTACTTGAAATCGATGAAGAACCAAGGGACCACTCATCTTGGGTAGACTTTCTTATGCACGGCCGGAGCAATCATTGATTTCAGGAAAGCGGACGACTGATCTCCAACTGAAAGACATAATTATGAAGTTTGAAATGAACAAGCTGCTTAATAAACTATGTTGGACGGGTAGACCTTCATGGTGGATTGGAGACGATGATATCCTGGAAACCTCGAAAGGAATGATTGAGGAAACCTAATCAATGATCCACTTGAGGTTGCTCTGACCCCGACCGAAACTGAGCAGAACACCCAAAACATATATGCTGACGGGTACGCGAAGAAGTTAGGCTCCAGCAAGAGCATGGAGAGAACGGTTGCTTACCTAAGTCTGGGGGAGAGCGAGCAAGGCAATTCTGCGGAAGAGAATGCCTATAATGAATCAGCTCAACGAACCATGGAGCGAGCTAAGAGCTACAGAGGTAGAATTGAAATTACTACCCGCAGGGCTCCATGTATGCTTTCTTAGGTCTGAATTCCACATATCTAGTCATTGTGAACTTTGAACTTAATAACGTGGAAACTGCCCTGCTCTTATGTGAGCTTAGAAAATAACATAAGGCATTAGGATATTCTGTAGATGACATTTCTGGAATTTCCCCTGACTTGTGCATGCATAGAATACATCTAAAAGATGAATCAATGACTTCTGTAGAGCATCACAGGCGGTTTAAACCCGAATCTAAAAGATATTGTAAAGAAAGAGATAATGAAACTTCTAGAATTAGGTGTGATCTATGCGATTTGTGATAGTAAATGTGTTTGTCTTGTTCAATGTAGTTCCTAAGAAAGGTGGGATCACAGTGATCACCAATGAGAAAAACGAACTGATCCTACTAGGATTGTGACTGGCCAACGCATGTGCATTGACTTTCGTAAATTGAATGCAGCAACACGCAAGGATCATTTTCCACTTCATTTACTGATCAAATGCTTGAGCGATTGGCTAACCATCCCTACTACTTGCTTTTTAGATGGTTATTTCAGGTTTCATTCAGAATACCGATCCATCCAGATGATCAGGAGAAGACAACGTTTACATGCCCATATGGTACATTCGCCTACAGGAGGATGCCTTTTGGTTTGTGTAATGCTCCTGCAACTTTCCAACGTTGCATAATGTCTATTTTTACTGATTTAATTGAGTACATAATGAATTTTTTATGGATGATTTCAGTGTCTACGGGGATTCTTTCTCGCCATCTTGATGATGCTTCCATACAAACTCAACACGCTTTCGCTTTTGTGTTCTTCCAAATCAATTGATTCCACTCTTTAACCGTCCACCAGTTTTTGTTGTTAAGTTAGATAGGACATACAGTTACTGATGAACAAGACGTTGACCGACAAAAGAAAACTTCGGGGAATGGAAGCACAATCAAGAGCGATCTTTTGACCGTTACCAAAAACTAACCAACAAGAAGATATCATCACAATCTAGGGATGTTAAAATGGGTTACCCAAGCCCGTTTAGGCCCTGCCCATTTAGACCCTTGCCCATTTCGACCCTGTAAATTTAAACCCGTTATAACCCGTACCCATTTAGACCCGTTTAGTTAAAACCAGTTTATTTTTAAAATTGCCCGTATAGCCCGTTTACAAATTTTTTTTTTGTGAATTCTATTTTTTGTCAATAATCTTTTGCATATTTTAAGATAAATTTTAATAGCTTTTTATTTGATTTCAAAACTTTATAATAAATAGAAAGTCAAAATAAATCAAAATTTGAAAAAGATAAAAATACTTTACTTTGATTAAATGTTAATCATTCATAATATCATAAAATATCAACAAATTCTAGTAGATTTTAAACACAATTATAACATAATATTTTTTTTTGAAAAAAACACAAACTATATATAATATAACTATTTTTTTTCAAAAAAACAAATTACATAATTTTTTAAATTCCATTTAAATATATTTAAAAATCATAAACGGGCCTAAACGGGTACCCTTTTATTTAACGGGTATACCCACTAATGAGATGGGCCTAAACGGGCGGACCCATGTAAACCCGTTTATTTTTATATGCTAATAAAAGGGTCATGGGTCCGCCCGTTTATACTAAGCCCGTTTAAGCCCGCGGGCTTCCAGCCCATTTTAACATCCCTATCACAATCACATAATCTTATAAATGCTTGTGTTAAGATCTGGCTCAACAAGAAGCATGTTCCAATGTGTAATGCCCAAGTCTACCAGTTCTATAAAGATTCAATATCTTAGAAGCAACTCTTAGATCAACAAACTCACTTGTTGTTTCTTCTGTAACCCTAAGTACCGTTCTTAACGCAGCGAATTGCGTCTCTATAAGTTCTCTCATGCTGATATCATCTTCTAAGTTTCCATCAAATGCTGAAATTGTCTCGTACAGAACCCTCCGTACATCGTAAACTATAAAATCCTGCAATAGATAAAACAAAACGTATTCAACAAATGAGAGACCACCGAGTAGCAAATAATGTTTTGTCTTGTTTACGGTACCTGTGTATGATCTGTTGGGTACTGCCTCTTACGTTGGGCATTAGACGTGGAGCTTTCATTAGATAAACTTTCTGTAACATCCTGAGATTTGCACAGTTTTGCCCATTTCTTGTATTCATGGCTCGAGTTTAGTAGGGTCAGACAAAACCGTGCTAGTTCTGTCTCCCCAATTATATCATCTGGAATAGCTCCTACATTGCGGGGAAAAAACAAAACCTGTAAGTTTCCACGCTATCTCTAGGAGTGAACATACATCAAAAATTTTATAGTGGGCGAGATATGATGTTTGTGTTTAGTGCTGATCAGACCTGTTAATGCCAACTTCGAGCAGATCTGAGCATCAAGCAGCTTAGGAGGAAAAACTCCAGGCGTGTCTAGAACATACACGTTGGGATGGCTACCGATCTGAAACAAATAAACCCTCTAATCAGACTTAAACTAGTAGCAGCACACAAAGAAACTGAGTCGTTGGAGCAGCGCGTACTAACAGTGACAAAAGAAGGGAACAAACCTTCAAGCTCATAATGTCTTTAGTATCTCCAGGCTGTGAACTAACTGTTGTATGTTTTAGCTTCCCTTTCTCTGTAAATAAAACATGTTAGATCATGAAGAACCTGAAACTCAGGCAAAGAAGCAAAGATCATTTGAGAAATAAATGGGTTTACCTGAGGCACTAATCCTCCCGATTTGATGAAGAGAATTGGCAAGAGCGGGATTTTCCAACGTTAGGAATCCCAAGAAGCATCATAGTTGTGGTATGACCAGAATGGCCAGACTTGTGCAATTCCCTAACTTGACTCTGCAAGAAGTTGAGAAACTGAAAACAAAAGTCTTCTTTAAGTTTCTCGTATCCCATTGAGAACAACAGAACTGAAGATTATGAAATCAAAACAGAACATATGTTACATTCTTGACACACTCTTTGTTATGTGAGTTTACTGCAAACGACAGACAGTTTCTCCCTTGAAAGTAAGCCATCCACTTATTCAATTCCAAAGGATCCGCAAGCTCCATCTTGTTCAACACAACTATCCGTTTTGGAGGTAAAGGCAAAAACTTTCTAACAACTCATACTCAGAGGAAAACGGAATCTACAAAAGAAAAAAGAAAAAAACTTAAGTTCGTTCTTTGAGGCAATTCATCCAAACACGTTGAAGACAATGAGATGAAGAATAATAAGAAGAAGAAGACGAACACGAGCGTCTCTGATCTCGAGTACGAAATCTTACAAGCGGTATACGTTCCGAGATTGCACGAACCGATGCAGCCATGTGAGGCCCGTACCATCTCCGGTTAGGATTGCAGGACGCCTTGATCACGGCGGTCTCCGATTTCCCTCCCAATCTTCCAGCTTTTAGCCGTTGCCATTTCAACGTAAAGTATCTCCTTTTTCGAAAACTAAAGCCCATAAATACAAAACATCCTTATGGGCCTTAATGCTTCGAACACAAAACCCATTAGACAGAGGATTCTAAATACCAATTTGATTTTTTGAGCTTTTGGGTCAGAGGAGTAGGATTCTTCTGCCTGTCAAGCTCCTACCATCAAACTAACATAAAGAGTTCAAAATTTACAGTGCCAGAATCTTTTTTTGCTCAAAACTAAAAACTGTTGAAACTTTGAGGGGACATGGCTTGCTCCCCTGTAAATTAATCAACAACTTACACTAAAAAAATTTAATCAACAACTGTTTAGTTATATAGAACCTATTGGGTAATGCCATAAACACACATGAATATCTTAAATTTTAAGTGTACTACACAACTTTTAAAAATGTTGTTATTTTGATTCCATTAACATTGTCAAAGAACAAGCTTCGTTGATCTAATCATGTTTCAATTAACAAACGCACAACACGCCAAACCTTGTGTACTTTGTTTCCGTGAAAGTTTCAAAACCTGAAAATATAAAACAGATTAAAAAGCACAAGAACACATTGAAAAATATTCATAAAATGGAAAAAACACTGGACTACCGACTATGGCCATCTCTCTCTTTTCTCTCTTTTCTTTTCATTTTCTTTCCGAAATATAGACTTTATATAGCGAAACAGTAGCTTAGAAATCAAAAAGACCATAGAAAATAACAGACAAAGTGCTGGGGCCAATTTATTAAAGTCTAATGGCTAAATTAATAAAAGGCTGATGATGAAAGAAATGGGCTTACAAGTCACCTTAAAAGCCCTTGGCTTTATGAATGAGAATCAAATAAGTCCCACATTGGGGAAATGTTGTTTGAGAGAGGATTATAAATAGATTCCCGCTGCCTGCCATGTTTGTAAGTTTGAGAAGAATGTGGTTTCCTATTTTTTTTGGCCCAATTAAGCTTAACATTCGGTCTACTTTATATCCAAAATAACATGCATTTTATTTTAAAACAACAATTAGTTTGTCTACAAAATAAAAAAATGCCATGAAGTTTATTCTCTCACTAAGAAATTTAAATGAAAAGAAAGAGTCAAAGATTATTTGAGAATAAGTCTCGTAACTCAACTTCCCTCGATTTCTGCAAGATTTTTGCCCATGTGCAGCAGCTGTTGCGGGAAGTGGCTCTCGTTTCTTCTTTTTAAATAAACCCGACTCTCTTCATTCATTCTTCATGTTTTACAGAAATGAAAAATAATCACATCAAATCCCTTAGCGCAAGTCAATAGTTTGAGAGTGTTTCATAGTTTTATAATTCGATAGGGATAGTTCACGAGTGCCGCATGACTATTTATTGTGGTTGTATCATAGGACTCTAATTCGCATAAGCTGTCGAACTTATTGGTGAATATTAAGGGTTAAGAAAGATATTTATCTCGACTTTTTGACATGGTGTGTTTTTTGTTCTAGCTGAGTATGAATATCCTAAACAATTAACTATCAAATTATCCATAATCTTAACACACAAATAAAACTTTTGCTAAGAGAGATCAAGTGTAGTAATTAGGGATCGAATCTAAGAGAGCAATGACACACAATAAATTTCTTATTTCTAAAGACTAACCTAGGTAGATATATTATATTATATATATATATATTAGTAGCAGTTAATCAATTCAAGGAAATTTCTTTATCAGTAAGTATAGATGAAATATGGAAGTATGATAATAATGCAAATATGAAAATATACTATTAAACTAACTAAACACAAATATAAATATGCTAAACCTAGGGTTTCAGGCTCAATAGATTATTGGGAATTGGAAGCACGAAAATGTAAATATTCTAGAACTCAAATATTAACTATTCTAACCCTTATAAATCCAAATCTCGTATGCGAGCAAAAGGAAAGACCATCGATCGACGGCTAAGGCCTGATGTCGATCGATGGTGAAATCATAAGGAAGTGTGAACGAGATTTGATATGTTCACAAAGCTAATTAGACCAGTTCTCGCATGTTGCTTAACAACCTAGTTCAATGGAGTCTATTTTGGCAATAGGATCTACTCTCGTAGTCCGTCCATATCCTACTTTTGAGAACTTAGTTAGCTACTCTATAATGCAAGCATTAAGCACAACTCAATTGATGGATATTAACTTCATTTAGCAATCCTACTTTTGGGCTAATCCATGATTGCCATCATTCAATCTTAAATCTAGTTGATAACTATCAGACATAATTAAAGTAAGAACAATAGTCCCAATATAATGCATAGATAAAATATCGGGATTCCAATATAAATCTCCCTAAGGAGTTATGAATCTTCTTTCCTAGAAACCTTAGAACTATAATAGAAAACTAAAATCTCTTTTCTCTACTCTCTCTCCAAACTCTCCTCACAATTATGTGTGTAATACATAAAGCATGAATAAAAACGCCTAAAATCTAGGTCAAAAACTCGTCCATGGTATCTTCGTCATTTGTCTCTAAACTGGGCTGAGATCGGTGTCTGTGAATTGGTTATCGATCGATGGCAAGTGTGCAACATCAATCGATCTTGGTTTTGTACCATCGGTCGATGACAAGATTTGTTCGTCGATCGACGACTGTCTTGTACTTCGCCTCTCTAATTGATCAACTACAGCGTCTTCTCCTCTAAATGCTCCAAAAAATTCAAGTATCTCCATATATCTCCAAAACGTACCTTGACCTGTAAGACCTTAAAACATAGCCTAAACACACATAATATACCCCAAATAGCAGCCTATACATGGCCTAAAACTTGTATAATAGGCTATATACAACTCCCTCATACTTACATTTTGTTTGTCATCAAGCACAAACAAGCCTGTGAAAGAGGTTTTGAAAAACGAAGACTCACATTATATCTAAGTATTATAACTGTTATCTTATCTTGTTGTCATATTATCATATTTGTATTATGCTAATTGATCATTAGAGGGCCGAGGTTAGGAACCTATATTCGCTAAGTTGTTGGTAGTCAGAGTCATATCTACGGAGAGAATACTGTTGCATTGCTAATACTCTATCTAGCTATAGGAGCTCACCAAATCTGGTACTACTGAGACAACTAGCGATATACATCCTAGATGCTGATTGGCACGTAACGGTCAGCCACCTCTATTAGGATCTTCTATTGTTATTTGCATAATAATGAGTTTTAAGGTTAGTGTCTATCTGCCTCTTATCCGCTAGTTTGAAGTGATCGCATCTGATGAGAGTAGACATATGGACACATTTGTTACTCCTGCAATGGGTCATCTGATACTACATGGAGGCTTATTTTTCTCTGTCTGATCCTTCTCTGCTCGTTTGTCTTTCTCACGGGTTTCTCTTGCTGTAGTCAATGTCTCCCTGTCAGGTGTGTGTTTTACCGGTTTTCTGGTCTGTTTTTGGTTTTGTGTTACTTTGTGCTCGGAGCGGTCGTGGTGGTGGTGCTTGTTGTTGGTGTTGTGTCTTGGTTTGTTGTTTGTGGTGGTTTGGTTTTGTGTTGTGGTTTTGGCGTTTGTTCGTTTTGGTTCTATTTTTGTTTGTTTTTTGGCCTTTGGGCGACAGTGGGGTTGTTTTTTCCTGGTTTAGTGTTGGAGGTTTGGGTTTTTCTTGGTGGTGCTTTTTTTGCACTCTGGTCTTTGTTTTTTTTTTGTGGTGTTTCTTCTGTTTTGTGTGGTTGGTTTGTGTGTGTTGTTTCGTTTGTTTTTTGTGTGTGTTTGCTTTTGGTCTTTTGTTTGGCTTGGCCCTTACGTCCGCTCTTTCTGTTGTACGGTTTGTGTGGTGGTTGTGTGGTTTTTATTTTTTTTTTGTGTCCGGTTCCGTGGTGCTTTGGTTTTTTTTTTGCTTTCTTGGCTTTGTGTTTCTGGCTTTGCTTTCTGAGTATCAATTTATTTTTATTATTGAGCTGTTAGATATGACTGTTTGCCGACAGTGTTCCATGATCAAGCTCTAATGTTCCTTTGCCACTGCAGATCATGTTCATCTTCTTTTTGACTTTAATCTCTCTTCTAACAATCATATGAATCGAAGCTGTTATATGGTTGCTAGCACCTAAGGTTAAGTCTATTCGAGCTCGTTTTTAATCTGTTAGGGAGAGAGGCGAATCAGAAGCAGCACAATTACTCTTTTACCTTCCATTGCTACTTGCAGATTAGGATCGATCTACTAGTATTACAAGCTCGCCAAGCAAAGTGTTAATGTCAGGATGTTGGAATCATCACCTGGTCATTGAAATCATAAAGATAAAGAGGTGTTTTCGGTCCCATAATCCGAACACCATATGAGTGTGAAAGCCAGTTGTGACATCAAATGGGTCTTTGTGAGGAAAAGAAATGAACATGGTGAGTCTGTGAGATATAAGCACTGATCTCGTTGCACATAGGATCTCACAAAGAACAGGAATCGATTATGAGAGAACATATTCGCTATGTGTGGATGCAACTACTTAGATCCTGATAAGTCTGGCGATAATGAGAAGGAACTTAGATTTTGTCGTTAGATGGCGATCCGTGTAACTCGCATACTTATATGGTCCACTGGATAATGACATCTATATGAAGATCCAGATGGGTATTTTGTGATATGAAAAACAATAGAGAGCTCTCGAGATCATACAATCGTGCGATAAAGTTAAACCAATCACTATAGGGACTGAACGATATCAAAATCGCTGGTATGTGCAACAAGTAGTATTGAGTTGAGTTACTAGTGACGAAGATAGGATATAGAATATGATCAATCAGTCGCCATGCATATTCATAAAGAAATCAAAATTAAGGGCTTTGTCATTAGTCGTGGAGTCATGTCGTCTGACTTGTATTACACGCGCATCATACTGATACCTCTGAGAGATTCACCCAACAGTTGAATATCTAAGAAAGAATTTGAAATGAAAGACCTAGCAAAACGAAATTTTGGTTTTTGGGAAAAAATCAAATTTCAAATCTCAACTGACAAACGGGTACATAAATGATTAAAATGCCGCAAGAATATCCGGTTTTTGATGTGGGGCGTCATCTGGAACCACATTGCATATATATGAATTAAGGTATGGCAGAGTAGATTGTACATAGCGTCTGAGTCTCTACCCAGTTATCAGTCCCCTATGACTGTCGTCAGAGATTTCGACTGGTTTGACACTGACGCCCTTTTCGCTTCCCAAGATGGACTGTGAGGGATTTCTGTCCTTGGTCGCGCTTCGAAGTGCCTGGATCATCTCATGTGCCATAGGAAGCATTTAATGTATTTGGAAACTCACCACACAGCATGACTATATCCTCTTGATGTGATAGCCTAGTTAGCTAAGTTTGGCTCTTGTGCTCGCAGCAGAAAAGCATTTCTATGGAGGATGATACAGACACTGTTCTCAGTTATCTTAAAAGGAACAATAGTTATTGTAGGATCTTGGTTTATACTACATCGATAACAAAGGCAAGGTCTTAGTGGTTTTGCTGATGCAGTTATCTATTTGATCTCACGAGCGCAATGTCTAGGAGAGGTCTTACAAACAGGTATGTTTTCACTCATGTAACGTGTACGCCATATCATGGCATCTCCATGTAAGCAGACGATCTGTCCGCCACATCTATCGTCCAACCATTCGGCATACATCTGTGCCATGATTGATTAGTTCCTAGTCCGTTAGTGTGTGAATATGGATTGAGGTGTCGATGATCTCATGACATGTCCTGTTGCTGATTGTGGTATGTCTGAATACAAGAACCACCGTGATTGTATGTAGGACAATGCTAGCTA
>CAJHQP010005925.1:0-42076 GCA_905132765.1 Moricandia arvensis
TCAAGTTCCTCATCATCAAACTTGTGGCGATTCTTCATTCCATTTCCATCCATTGATTTTGTTTGGGAGAGATAACACCTCCACAAACTGAATCCCATCATCCCTTCATCATTCACCCCACTGTTCTTGTTGAGAGAAACACACGTCCAGCAACAAGGATCCATCGATCCATCTTTCTATCCCTCTTGTTTTGATTAGTTTTCATATCGCATATCATCTAGAATATCACTTTCATCTTAACCAAAAACCATAAAAATCGTTTGGCTTTGTTCATTATCATTGATTATCTAGTTTACCTTCTGTTCATCTTTAAAATCATAAAAAATCATCAAAAGGTTGTTTTGTTTCTCAGGTACCATTTTCATCCATCGGCTCATCCCCACCCGCATCGCCTCAACCTAATTTCATCCGAAGTCCTAAGGTGATCCCCTTTAACCTCTGATAAATCTTTTGTAGTCTGAGTCTCAAGCTGTAACATTTTGGTATCAGACCTAAAGGCTCCTAAATCACTCGGTGTATCTCTTTCTCTCTTGTTGTACATATCGTTTCATTGCACTTGTCTTGCTGCATTCGAAATTTTTTTAAAAAAAGATTGGTTGTTTGTTGTCGCAGATCTAGTTGAAATATATCTGGGGTTTCACTAGATCTTTTCTTGGACAATACTCTCTTGCCGATTTTGTTAGGGTTGTTGTTTCACCACTTTCCTTAACCGGATGGTCGATATCCCCTTGCATTAACTCGGATTCTACTTTCCTTTTTTTGGGCCTTATTCGATTTGTTTACTTTTATTTTTATATATTCATCATTCATCTCTGATTGGCATTAAGATCCTAGGAATCATTAGTTAACCTAGATTAATTTACACTATTTATTTACAAGTTCAAATATATATATATATATATATATATATACCTATACCATCGATTGCATCTTTCCTTTTTTGCCTAAGTTACATTTCATTTTCTTCTTTCTTCATTCTTATAAAACCATTCCTTTGGTTCCTTTTTTCTATTGACTGCTCTTTCTTTGTAGTGAGCATGGGAGATCTAGGTCAAGGTGCACCCACCTAAGCCGAGATCAACGCACAACTGCTGACCGGCCAGGCCCAACTCCACACTGCCCTAGCAGCCATGACAGCCCAACTTGCTCGGCTGGAGCAAGGAAAACCGGGATGGAGAACCCAGACCTAGGGGTAGGAACCACCCATACCTGGAAGACCCCTGGTCCCAGACTGAAGGGGACAGCTCTAACTCCGACCCACCCGACCGAGGCCCACGCCGACCAGTTCGTGGTAGGGCAGGAGGACGTGGGGAGCATCGGGTCCAGGGAGAAGGAAGCCCCGTCCGAAGGAGAAACCACGATGAGGATGCCCCGTGGCAAGAAGGCAAGGACCTCAAGCTGAACCCACCCACCTTTGCGGGAAAGGTTAACCCGGATGCTTACGTTGAATGGGAGAGACGCATGGAGTATATCTTTGACTACTACCGGTATTCTGATGCCAAGAAAGATTGTCATAGCCGCAGCCCAACTAACCGACAATGCCCTTGCATGGTGGGATCATGAGGTTGCTGATGCTGGTCGAGCCTATAGGGTTGATACATGGGATGAGATACGATCCAAGCTTCACACCAGGTATGTTCCAACTTATTACCAACGAGACTTACATAAACTTTTTCGTAAATTGTCTCAGGGAACTAGGTCTGTGGAGGAGTATTTTGAGGATTTTAATCCATACGCAACAAGCTCAAGACCCATGAGACTGAGGAGACCCTAATGGCCCAATTTCTGGACGGTTTACAAGACCGTATTGCACGCAAGGTGGAAAGGCAACTGTATGAGAATTGCAATAACCTACTCCACTATGCCATCCAAGCTGAGCAGCATATCAGGAGGAAGAATGTGTCCATTGCTAAGAAAAAAACCCATGGACGTCAACTGGCCCTAAAGGTGTCGACAAGGGCAGTCCATTGAGGTGGACAACTGTTTGAAAAGAAACCAACCCGAGCCAACCAAGACTGGTCCATCCGACCAAGGTAAGCCTCAAGCACAAATTCAACGGACCCGTGACATCACTTGTTTTAAATGTCAGGGCAAGGGGCATTATCCAAAGGACTACCCAAACAGGCGTGTGATGATCCTAAAGGCTGATGGGGAATATGAGTCTCACGACGAAGCAGAGGTGGAACCACTTGAAACCGATGATGAGGTGATCGACTATCCAGAAACCGGGGAGTTTCTGGTTACCAGACGATCCCTTAGTGCTCTATTCGACCCAGAGACAGTCCAAAGGGAAAACATCTTTCACACCGGATGTAATGTCGAGCAAAAGTTATGTAGTTTGATCATTGATGGTGGTTCTTGTACTAACGTGGCTAGCAAGTACCTTGTTCATAAGCTAGGTTTGGTTAAGACCTCACATCCTCTGCCATACTGGCTCAAGTGGCTCAATGATGAAATTGAGCTTAAGATAGCCGAACAAGTGGTGATATCCTTCAGCATTGGCAAGTACCATGATCAGGTTAATGCAAAGCCGGCCATTTACTTCTAGGTAGACCATGGCAATTTGACAAGGAGACCCTTCACCATGGTCGAACCAATGTCTACAACTTTACCCACAACAATAAGAAACACACCCTAGCACCTCTCAGCCCCCAGGAGGTCCATGACATGCAGATGGAAATGTCCCAGACCCACAAGGTAAGTAAGACTAACCTTTATATTACTTATGGTCAAGTGATTAAGTCTTTATACGATGAAACGCAGGTGCTACTAATGATCTTTAATGAAGGTTGTTTTGCAGGATTTGAGGTCCAGGAGTTACCAGCTGAGGTGCAAGACCTTATGGAGAGGTACAAGGATGTCTTCCTGGAGGAAATCCCAGCCGGTTTACCCCCAATCCGTGGCATAGAACACCAGATTGACCTAGTGCCCGGTGCACACCTACCCAACCGACCTGCCTCTCATGTTAACCCTGAGGAAGCCAAGGAGCTAGAAAGATAGGTCCAAGACCTCATGGACCAAGGGCTACAACCGTGAAATCCTTAGCCCATGTGCAGTACCGATCCTACTAGTCCCAAAGAAAGATGGGTCATGGTGAATGTGTGTAGACTGTCGTGCCATCAACAACATAACCATCAAATACCGGTACCCCATACCTAGATAAGATGATATGTTGGATGAACTAAATGGGTCTACTGTGTTTTCTAATATTGATCTGAGGAGTGGATACCACCCAAGTTCGTATGAAGGAAGGAGACGAGTGAAAGATTGCCTTCAAAACCTAGCAAGGGTTGTATGAATGGCTAGTGATACCCTTTGGTCTCATCAATGACCTGAGCACCTTCATGCGACTCGTGAAACAGGTTCTAAGATCCCTACATCAGTAAGTTTGTGGTCGTGTACTTTGATGACATACTGATCTATAGCCATAGCTTAGCCGGACATGTTGGTCATTTAGAACAGGTGTTGAAAGCTTTGAGGAATGAAGGACTATATGCTAATCTTAAGAAGTGCGTGTTTTTCACTGACCAAGTAGTGTTTTTAGGCTTTGTTGTGAGTTCACAGGGACTGAAGGTTGATGAAGAAAAGATCAAGGCGATACAAAATTGGCCCACACCGACAACCATTGGACATGTCCGCAGTTTCCATGGGCTGGCGAGCTTCTATCGACGTTTTGTCAAGGATTTTAGTACCATTGCTGCCCTATGACCTCAGTGATCAAGAAGAATGTATTCTTTATTTGGGGTCCAGCCCAAGAAGAATCCTTCAACAAACTAAAACATAGTTTGACTCATGCACCAGTCCTTACTCTGCCTAACTTCGATAAAAATTTTGAGATTGAATGTGATGCATCAGGTTCAGGCATAGGATCTGTACTCATGCAGGGAGGCCGGCCAGTGGCCTACTTTAGTGAAAAATTGAGTGGAGCTACCCTCAATTACCCGACCTATGACAAAGAGCTATATGCTCTAGTACGTAAGATCACTTGAGACTTGGCAACATTATCTTTTGTCTAAATAGTTTGTTATCCATAAAGATCATGAGCCACTTAAGCATCTAAGAGGAAAGAGCACACTCAAGAGGAGAAACGCCAAATGGTTGGAGTTCGTGGAGACTTCCTTTATGTGATCAAGTACAAGAAAGGCAAAGAGAATGTTGTGGCCGATGCCTTAAATAGGGTATACACTCTCATCACAACGATGGAAGCTAAGATCATGGTTTTGAATTTATTAAAGATTTTTATGCTACTGACCTTGATTTTCAAGAGATTTTCAGGAACACCACACAAGGAGAATCCGGTCCTTATAACCAGCATGATGGATTTCTGTTCAAAGAAAAGAGATTATGCATTCCCAAAGGGTCTATGAGAGAATTGCTGGTTCGGGAGGCCCATGGTGGCGGCTTCATGGGACACTTTTGTCGGGATAAGACCCTAAGTGTGCTCACCGATCATTTCTTTTGGCCAAACATGAAAAGGGATGTTGAGGCCTTATGTTCCAAGTGCATCGTCTGTCTTCAGACCAAATCCAGGTCACATCCTTATGGTTTACATATGCCCATTACCTATTCCTAACCACCCTTGGGTCCGATATTTCTATCGACTTTGTGCTGCGGTTACCCAAGATAAACCACAAGGACTCCATTTTTTTAGTGGTGGACATGTTCTCTAAGATGGCCCATTTTAATAGCATGCAACAAAACCAATGAATGCTACTCAGACAGACGACCTATTTTTCAAAGAGGTGGTTCGCTACACGCGTTCCTAGAACCATTGTGTCCTGACCGAGACTCCAAGTTTCTCAGCCATTTCTGGAGGACACTGTGGGGTAAGATTGGCACCAAACTGATGTTCTCGACCACTTACCACCCCCAGACTGAATGGTCAAACAGAGGTAGTGTAAGACCCAAACCCGGCCGACTAGGCCGCGGTCGAAGCTCCTTTTGAAGTTGTCTATGGTTTTCAGTCTGAAATTCCATGAACCTTCTTGACCTTCCAGCCCTATGTACCGCAGTCGAGATGGTGCAGTAAAGGCCGAGTTTGTCTGGAACATGCACCAAAAGACCAAGGAGATGCCAGAAGCCAAGGCGGCCAAGGTCAAGGCCCGGCTTGACAAGAACAGGAAGGAGTTGTTGCTCAACCAGGCGATTTGGTTTGGTTACACATGAGACCTGAGAGGTTCCCCGAAGAGAGGAAGTCCAAACTGTCCCCACGCGGAACTGGCCCATTGCGGGTCCTTGAGAAGATCAATGACAATGCTTACAAGCCTTGAGCTTTCAGGTGAGTTTAAGATTTCCCATGTGTTCAATGTATCTGACTTGTCCCCTTTCCTCGCAGATGATGGCGTTCTGAGGCCAGAACCTTTCCAAGGGGGAGGGAATGATGCGGCCATCCAAGTAGAGGTTCCCACGCTTAGTTACGACTACCTAGTCGGTTCCCCTTTTGAATTATGCACAGCGGAATATTTTCTAGATATCATTGGTCTATGACCAATCTAATACTTGTCCGGTTTAATCGCCTCAGCCTTGGTTAGCTATATCGACTACCAACTAGCTCAAAGGTCGATCCTAAACCCAAACCAAGTCATACTGATCTGAGGTTCCATTCCCCTCGATCATTCTACTAGCATCCCTAACCAGATACTAATATAACCCGTATGTGATAAACCATACCTTTGCCACAACCACGGAGCTTAGTAGCTCATCGGACCTCCATTGACCCGAACTACACTTACATGTCTAATGAACCATTAGACTCATTGAGTGTCTCCTTAGTTCTTATCTTATTCCTTCATAAGAAAAATCCCTTTGGGTACTTAGTCATTCAACCAACCATCCCCACAGACTAAGGTAACCCTCGATAAGTCTTCAATCGGTTAAGGATATGCATTTGGCTCTTATCGTCTCATACAACATCCAGCCTCGTTTCACCATATATGCAATAGTACCAAGTCCCTTCCTGGACTGAGAATTCCCATAATATCCTAAGTCAATCATCCAACCATCCTCACATGACTCAGAACTGATGAGTCTTCATCCTGCCTAATCCGGCATTGGTCTATATCCGAGACAACCGATCTAAACGTGTTCATAACAAACGATGTATTCCATTAATCAGGTTAGATACCGACACCTTGATCCATCCCTTATGGATCAGGTCGTCACTTCTCAACCATGATCAGATCATATACAACCTTTCCTTGAACAATCATACCTAATCGGTCACGATCCATTCGTACCTCCTCAGTCCCGAATCATTCGTACCTTTCGGACCCAAACCGTTCGTACCCTTTCGGTCCCGACCCGTTCGTACCCTTTCGGTCCCGACCCGTTCGCACCCATTCGGTCCCGACCCGTTTGCATCCCTTGGATCACAACACGTTCGTACCTCTTGATCACCACACGTTCGTACCTTTGGATCACGACACGTTCGTTACCTTTTGGATCACGAACGTTCGTAACTTTTGGATCACGCACGTTTGTATGTCTGACTTAACAGTAACTCTGACCTGCAACGCATACCTGGACCGGACCAGACACCCTGCATCCATGGGACCCCGTCTTGGAAATGCCCCTATCTGGCTCGCATGGCCCCTTCTTGGTCGATGGCACCTTCTTTGGTCTCGTACGCCCCTTTCGATCTTGCAACCCTTGGTACCTCTATGGCTTTCTGGTTCTCTGCCCCCTTTGGTAATCCCTTGTGATCATGACTCTTGGCAATCTACCTTTGGGTCTTCCAACCGTTCAACTAGCAGCCCAATTCTTTGGAAGATTCGGACTGTCCCTAACGCCGATTGGGCTTTGTCCATCACTTGGAAGTGATAAAGGCCATAACCAATAGCCAACAGCCGCAATGAACCACGGAATTACATTTCAAACAAAGGCCAAACCGGCTTATGTTATGACCTTGGACACCCTCAATCGGCCATGAGCAACGATCGTGGTTGGTTCCACTCGAGCATGACCTTGGGCTCTTACGAAGACATTTCGTGACGAAAAGCACACCAATCATCAACGCAAATAACTGAATAGGAGAAGAAGAAACCAGTGTTGAAAAAGAGAAGAAATGAGAATCGGATGCAGTTTGGACAAACCCAACCGCATTACATGATTTACGATCCAATGATCGCATGGGCGATGGTTCGCCAATAAATCCATTACCTGGAACGTCATGAAGATAATAAGATGGCTTTATCAAGTCTTTATTCACTTCAGGAATGAATAAGATCCATTCATGGACTGTGGCATATTCCATGGCTTCCACGAAACAGTCCTCTCCACGAAATTCCCTTTAAGGCTATATATCCTTATAGAGAAGATAGATAGAGAGACTCTCTTTTTTCTGGTATTTGCGGTGTGTTCCAGACTCGTAGAAAGGGTTATGAATTGTTGATAACAATGATCAAAACCAATCCAGAAGGTCTTTTCTAACTTCCTCATGAATCTCTCTCACAAGTCTCCCAATATCGCATACACAAGCATATCGATATGGATTATTGAATCCGACTCTCTCTCCTTTTCTCTCTCTTTATTTTCTTCTGTCTGTGATGTCTCCTTTCGTGCCAGGGTCCCCTATTTATAGAGGACGAGGGGTAAGTCTTGCCCCACGAACAGGCACGACTTGTGGGTGAAAGGGCAATGACTTGGTCGATAGGTTGCACCCCTTGACCACAAGCATCCCTTCGCCCATAACTGACCCTTCTTGGGTCGATACCAAGCCCAACAGAGACCCAGACCCACCAGGCTTAGCCCATGGCCTTACCCAAGGGCCCACCAGGCCCAACCACCATGGCCGGACCACCTCGGCCCACCACCGGCCCGGACCAACTGCCCAATACCCGAACACTCCGTCCAGCTGAGTTGGCCTGATCCCCAGCTGGTCCCAGCTGAGTGAGCTGGTAGCTCAGCTGAATGAGCTGATCTAAGTAGTGTTGAGCTGAGCTGAGCTTGGTTGAGCTATGTTTAGCTGGTCGAGCTGGCCGTACACTTGGTCCAGCTGCCAAACACTTGTCTAGCTCTTTTGACTCGTTTCTTTCCCTCTCATTTGGTTAAGTCCTCATAAACTTAACCCATCCTGACCATGGGATGTTTGTAACTTGATCTAAATGATCCTTAGCTCATTTCCTCGAACCATGGTCAGTCACATGATCCTTATTCAGGATTGGGGATGCTACAAGTCTCCCCCACTTACGATGGATTCGTCCTCGAATCCGAATCAATTGTTTCTTCAGAAACAAACTTGATCTTGCCGGTTGTCTCTTTGAAAATTTCTGGTCTAATAATTCTACGCTCCCCCACTTGGGTCCAGCATAGGGGTGTCCTACATGGACGCCCATACAGAGCTTCGTATGCCAACATGCCAATACTCCTACGGAAGCTGTTGCTGTACGCAATTCTACCAAAGGTAGATGTCTCTCCCAGGAATCACCTAGTCCAAGACACGTGCTCGCAACATATCTTCCAACATTCGAATTGTACTTTCCAATTGTCCATCCGTCTATGGGTGATAGGCGATACTCATGTTTACTCTTGTTCCCAGCGCTTTCTGAAAAGCATTACAAAATGAGATGTAAAACGTGAGTCCCTATCTCATACAATACTAGCCGGCACACCATGTAGTCGGAGAAAACTCATCGATGTACTTGGGTACAATCCTAACAAAGCTCTCCGATTACTTCATGGCCAGAAAGTGTGCCGATTTGTTCAGGTTATCCACCATGAACCAAATCGCATCTTTCTCATTCCTTGACGTTGGAAACCCAGTCACAAAACCCTTTGTGATATGGTCCCACTCCCATTCCGGAATAGACAAGTTATGTAACAACCCACTCAGAACCTAATGCTTAGCCCTGATGAGATGACAAGTGAAATACATAGTCCACCCATTCTGCCACATCAGCCTTCATACGGATCCAATGATAGTACTTCATGAGGTTCTGGTACATCTTGGGTGTACCGAGATTTTAGACTTATGAGATTCTCTCCATAATCTCCTCCTTTAGTACTCTACCATCAGGAACGCTAATTCTTCCACGGACTAGGATTGTACCGTCCTTCGCCGTTTGGTACTCAATCCCATGTTTAGAAGAAACCTTCCTCAGGTTCTCATCTTGTCCTTGATCATGTACTCTGACTCGTTCATTATGAACGTAATCACAAGTCCCATGATCCGAGCAATTCATGGCTAAGTCGTAACACATACTCCACACATCGTCTATCGTAGGCAACATGTACTTGTTCTTCACAGTAACCATGTTCAACCCTTGATATTGATACACAGACACATGCTACCATCCTTCTTTTTCACAAGAGGACTAGTGCATCCCAAGGGGAACTACTCCGACGTATGAACCCCTTGTCAAGCAATTCTTCCAATTGCTTCCTTAGCTCGGCCATCTCGGCCAGAGCCATTCGATGCGGGCTCTTGGACAGTGGAGCTGTCCATGGTTCTAGTTCGATCATGAATGGATCCGACCTACCAGGGGGGACACCCTGTAGTGAACGGAACACATTCAGGAACTCAGACACCAACGAGTCCTCAGACTTGACTTCTGTCCCTCACTGGACATTGTCATAATTTGATCCTCGCCTCATGGGCTCGATCAAATCGAAATCCCAACCCTAGGTCAATCTCCGACTTGGTTGTACTGCGACTCTGGTCCCTTCTTGGACGTGGTCGACTTTAGCTCGGCCATCTCGGCTGGAGCCATTCGATACGGACTCTAGGACAGTGGAGCTGTCCTTGGTTCTAGTTCGATCATGAATGGGTCCGACCTACAGGGGGACACCCTGTAGCGAACAGAACACATCCGGAACTCAGACACCAACGAGTCCTCAGACAGATCTTTTAGATCGACAGAATTGCCGCGCTCCATAGTGGTGATTGTGGCCAGAAGGGCCTCACAACCCTGACATAGCATCCGTTCTGCACGTACTACTGAAACCACTACTTCTACTAGAGCCGGACTCAGACTTTGGTACTCAACCGGTGAGGTCCAATCTCCAATCGCACACAACCCTTGTGGCAATCGAGAGTGGCCCGATACTTTCCCAACTAGACCATGCCTAGGATCACCTCGTGATACTGTAGGCGAACAACGATCAGATCCACAGGTAGATTCTTACCTTGGATCGTCGCCGGGACATTTGTCATAAGGCCTAGTGATTGCATGACTTGCCCACTCGGCAGCCTTCACTAACCTCAAATTATCCCCAAATTCTAAACAGAAACAGACCCTTTCCGACCAGCTCTGGGCTCACGAAACTGTGTGTAGCCCCTGTGTTGAAAAGTACGTGTTGGTTCCACACCACCGGTCATGAGGGTCCCTAGACGATTAGGATCTCGGTTTGATCACACATTTGGAAAACGTCCCATACCATTCTCCAAAGTGTCACACTTTTGCGAATGCTGACACCATTCACAAGAGTGTTTATAGTATATCTCAACCCTCATCATACAAGGACCTAGACGATTAGGATCTCGGTTTGATCACACATTTGGAAAACGTCCCATACCATTCTCCAAAGTGTCACACTTTTGCGAATGCTCACACCATTCACAAGAGTGTTTATAATATACCTCAATCCTCATGTCCTTTCAAGACCATTCATTATTCCTTAGTAACTAGGTTGGCAAACCTCTAGTATAAGGCTCTTGCCCTAGAGATTGTATCTTGGCTAAGCCGCTTCACCTTGGAACTTCACCGTTCTCAAGCGTGATAACCTGCTTACCTCAACTCTCTCTTGGCTCACCCTACTAAGTTTTTAGAATCAACTTAGTTTTTCAGAAAATAATGTCGGTTTGAACTCAACATCTTTGAGCATGGTCCTAACAGGATCAAGCATGCTCTGATACCAACTTGTAAGACCCAAACCCGGCCGACTAGGCCGCGGTCGAAGCCTCACGTTGCTCGGTCCGTACACAGACCGAACCTCTAGATTTTTGCCCTTATTTATAATTTCGCCTAACAGCGAGGGCTATCTTTAGACCTTAGCTTACGACTACCTTAGTCGGTTCCTAGCTTAGATCCTTTCAAATTATGCACAGCGGAATATTTTCTAGATATCATTGGTCTATGACCAATCTAATACTTGTCCGGTTTAATCGCCTCAGCCTTGGTTAGCTATATCAACTACCAACTAGCTCAAAGGTCGATCCTAAACCCAAACCAAGTCATACTGATCTGAGGTTCCATTCCCCTCGATCATTCTACTAGCATCCTAACCAGATACTAATATAACCCGTATGTGATAAATCATACCTTTGCCACAACCACGGAGCTTAGTAGCTCATCGGACCTCCATTGACCCGAACTACACTTACTTGTCTAATGAACCATTAGACTCATTGAGTGTCTCCTTAGTTCTTATCTTATTCCTTCATAAGACAAATCCCTTTGGGTACTTAGTCATTCAACCAACCATCCCCACAGACTAAGGTAACCCTCGAGAAGTCTTCAATCAGTTAAGGATATGCATTTGGCCCTTATCGGCTCATACAACATCCAGCCTCGTTTCACCGTATAGGCAATAGTACCAAGTCCCTTCCTGGACTGAGAATGCCCATCATATCCTAAGTCAATCATCCAACCATCCTCACGTGACTCAGAACTGATGAGTCTTCTTCCTGCCTAATCGGCATTGGTCTATATCTGAGAACAACCAGATCTAACGTGGTTCATAACAAACGATGTATTCATTAATCAGGTTAGATCCGACACCTTGATCCACCCCTTATGGATCAGGTCGTCACTTCTCAACCATGATCAGATCACCATACACCTTTCCTTGAACAATCATAACCTAATCGGTCACGATCCATTTGTACCTCCTCAGTCCCGAATCTTCGTACCCTTTCGGACCCGAACCGTTCGTACCCTTTTGGTCCCGACCCGTTCATACCCTTTCGGTCCCGACCCGTTGCATCCCTTGGATCACAACACGTTCGTACCTCTTGGATCACCACACGTTCGTACCTTTTGGATCACGACATGTTCGTACCTTTTGGATCACGACACGTTCGTACCTTTTGGATCACAACACGTTCGTATGTCCTGACTTAACAAGTCATTGACTGAACCATATGGACCCAGACAGAACCTTCATCCAATGGCACCATTTGGAACATGCAACCCTTTGGTCGATGGCACCTTTTGGTCGATGGCACCTTTTTGTCCTCGTACCCTTTGATACTTCCAACCCTTGGCACCTTATGCCTTTTGGTTACTTGCACCCTTTGGTAACTCACAACCCTTGGTGACTCATGACTCTTGGCACTCATACCCTTTGGGTCATTCCCAACCGTTCAACCTAACCGCCCATTCTTTGGAACGATTCGGACTGTCCACATAACCGACCCATTGGACTTGGTCCAATCCACTTGGAACGAATAAAGGCCATAACCCAATAGCCCATACAAGCCCAATGAACCCACGGAATTACCATTTCCAAAACAAAGGCAAACCGGTTCATGGTTATGACCCATCGGACCACCCGTCCAATCGGCCATGAACCAACGATCGTGGTTGGTTCCACTCGAACATGACCTTGGCTCTTACCAAGACATTTCCGTGACCAAACCACACCAATCATCACGCAAATACAGAATAGGAGAAGAACTAGTGTTGAAAAGAAGAAGGAAGAGATCCGGATGCAGTTGGACCAAAACCCAACCCATTACCACGATCTTACGATCAATGATCCATGGCGATGGTTCGCCAATAACATCCATTACCTGGAACGTCCATGAAGATAATAACCATAACTTTATCAAGTCTTATCATTCACATCCAGTAATGATAAGACCCATTCATGGATCGTGCATCACTTCCCATGGACTTCCACGAAAACAGTCTCTCCACGAACTTCCCCCTTTAAGGCTATATAATCTTTGGAATGAAGTACGGCCCTCTCTCTTCTTTCCTGGTTATTTACGTGTGTTACCAGACTCAGTAGAAAGGTTTGATTGGTTGATAACAATGATCAAAACCAATCAGAAGGTCGTTCTCAACTTCCCTCATGATCTCTCTCAAAACAGTCTCCATATCGCCTACACAAGCATATCGTTATTGGATTATTGAATCCGACTCTCTCTCCTTTTCTCGCTGTATTTTCTTCTGTCTGTGATGTTTCCTTTCGTGCCCAGGGTCCCCCTATTTATAGAGGACGAGGGGTAAGTCTTGCCCCACGAACAGGCACGACTTGTGGGTGAAAGGGCATGACTTGGTCGATAGGTTGCACCCCTTGACCACAAGCATCCCTTCACCCATAACTGAACATTCTTGGGTCGATACCAAGCCCAAACAGAGACCCATACCCACCAGGCTTAGCCCATGGCCTTACCCAAGGGCCCACCAGGCCCCAACCACCATGGCCGGACCACCTCGGCCCACCACCGGCCCGGACCCGGACCAACTGCCCAATACCCGAACACTCCGTCCAGCTGAGTTAACCTGATCCCAGCTGGTCCAGCTGAGTGAGCTGGTAGCTCATCTGAATGAGCTGACCTAAGTAGTGTTGAGCTGAGCTGATCTTGGTTGAGCTATGTTTAGCTGGTCGAGCTGGCCGTACACTTGGTCCAGCTGCCAAAACACTTGTCTAGCTCTTTTGACTCGTTTCTTTCCCTCTCATTTGGTTAAGTCCTCATAAACTTAACCCATCCTGACCATGGGATGTTTGTAACTTGATCTAAATGATCCTTAGCTCATTTCCTCGAACCATGGTCAGTCACATGATCTTATTCAGGATTGGGGATGCTACAGGTAGTGAACCTTACACTCTCTCGACTTTTGAGGGCTACGGTCGGTAAGAATTTAAGGAATTGGTTATCTTGTCTACCATTCATTGATTTTTCTTATAACCATGCGATGCACTCTGCTACTAACCTTTCTCTTTTTGAAGTTGTCTATGGTTTTCAGCCTGAAATCCCCATGAAACTTCTTGACCTACCTAGCCCTATGTACCGCAGCCAAGATGGTGCAGTTAAGGCCGAGTTTGTCTGGAACATGCACCAAAAGGTCAAGGTGATGCTTGAAGCCAAGGCAGCCAAGGTCAAGGCCCGGCTTGACAAGAACAGGAAGGAGGTGTTGTTCAAACCAGGGATTTGGTCTGGTTACACATGAGGCCTGAGAGGTTCCCAGAAGAGAGGAAGTCCAAACTGTCCCCACGTGGTACTGGTCCATTCCGGGTCCTTAAGAAGATCAATGACAATGCTTACAAGCTTGAGTTCCAGGTGAGTTTAAGATTTCCCCTGTGTTCAATGTGTCTGATTTGTCCCTTTTCCTTACATATGATGGCGTTCTGAGGCCAGAACCTTTCCAAGGGGGAGGGCAATGATGCGGCCATCGAAGTAGAGGTTCCCATCATAAGACATGGCCCGACCACTCGAAACGGAGCCAAGACCATCAGAGCGGGTTTCTCCAAGGCTGTCCAAGAGATTCTAGACCAAGATGGGCAAGACCAACTACTGATTGAAGAGATGGTCCAATTGAAGATCCAAGATGGTTCAATAGAGGTTCAAGACCCAGCCGGTCCAATCTAATTCAAATCACTCATCCAGAACCGAACCGGTCTAATCATCTCCATTTGCAATCTCGGTCAAGACCCAACCTCAAGTCAATCCGGTTCTGAGTAATCCACTTAGACCTTAAAGGTAAGCAGGTAAGATTTCAATTTGATTTCTAACCGGTTTATTGTTTTTGGTTTGTGGTTTTTAATTTGTGTTGCACTCTCGATTTTAAGAACTTATGGGCAAATTGTTAAGTCCTTTTTATTATCTTTGAGTCCAATAATTTAAGGCAATTTTTAGCCTTGTTTAGAGTCTAAGGAATCGGCCCCTTTGCTGTTTAGGCCTTTATGCATTGAACTTCATGTTGTTTTGCTTCACGTCCCCTAGAAGGGCAAACCACATCGGGTCCTATGTAAACCCCTTATAAGTGGTCTTGTATTTTTTTTCCTTATGAAATATATGAGTCAGTTTGCCCTAGAAAAGAAAACCCCTAATCTCTCTCTAGTTCCTGCGTGTGAAGCCATCCTAGAAGGACGCCGAATCTTATCAAGTTCTCATCATCAAACTTGTGGCGATTCTTCATTCCATTTCATCCATTGATTCTGTTTGGGAGAGATACACATCCAACAAACTGAATCCCATCATCCCTTCATCATTCACCCACTGTTCTTGTTGAGAGAGACACACGTCCAGCAACAAGGATCCATCGATCCATCTTTCTATCCCTCTTGTTTGATTACTTTTCATATCGCATATCATCTAGAATATCACTTGCATCTTAAACCAAAAACCCATAAAAATCGTTTGGCTTTGTTCGTTATCATTCATCATCAAGTTTACCTTCTGTTCATCTTTTAAAAGCATAAAAAATCATCAAAAGGTTGTTTGTTTCTCAGGTACCATTCTGATCCATCGGCTCATCCCACCCGCATCGCCTCAACCTAATTCCATCCGGAAGTCCTAAGGCTGATCCCCTTTAAACCTCTGATCAATCTTTTGTAGTCTGAGTCTCAGGCTGTAACAATGCTTGAATGGTGTCGGTTGACAATATTTTTTGGTTGGTGTAGTTTGATACTTGTCGATCGACATTTGCTTTGCAGTTTTACAGTTCGTGCGTTCCAAGTGAGCTAGCTATTGGTTTGAAAGATCCAAAAGCTCAGTTTCCTTGCTGTTTCTGCTATTGCAAGACATGCACCTGAGACACAAGAAAAGAAAGAAAGTAAACTAAAAAAATATATTCTAAAATCCAACACATAGTCTAATGGTGATCACAATCTGCGGCAACGGTGGTAAATTTGATATAATCAAATTTACCTTTTGAGCTACTCTGTAATTTTAGAGTGCGATATATCACTCGAGGATCGAATTCATAAAGACTCTATATTTCACACAATAGACTTATGGATATTAGATTAAGCTAAGCAGCAAACAGAAAACTCTAAAGCAGTAAATAAAAAAAGTTGTAAGCTATGGAGGAAAAACGCTAGATCTTGGGAAATCAATCAGGTAATTCAGAATGCAGTCAATTTATGCTAAAATTTTTATTATGAACGATTCTAGAACTCAAACTACAATAGTGAAATCAACCAACTTTCGTTGTGGAGCCTATATATGCCTAGATCCTAGAATTCCAAATCTCTTTTTGAATTTAATTGATTAAGACAAGTGTTAAATACAATTTTGATTATGTTCACTAAATTCCTAGACTAAATCTATTTGCGAATATATATTTATCTCATCAAGATTAGTTCATGTAATCAATAAAAATTTCATGTCTACCAATCATCATATGACCAAGATTTCAGGTTGTCAATCCAAATTTATCATTAAAAACGATAGAATGAAGAATTCTATAGATAACACTAGAAATTATATCAATTATAAGTTCATCCTAAACCCTTGGAAAATCCTAAATATAACTAGTGATTAACTAGACATAACAACAGAAACACAAATCATGGTCTGAATAAATATCATACAAAATCAAAACAAAAGTTCAATCTCTAATGGAGTTCTGATCTTCTCTCCAAATCTAAAATAAAACTTAAGTAAAGCGCAGCCTAAAAATGGCTTAAGAGTACTTAATATATGTATTTAACATACCCTGGTCGAATTTTAGGTAAAGCTAAACCGAAAATAAGAAAAAATGAAGTTTTCTATTTTCTCGTATTGAACCGAAAGACTAACAACCTTAGAAAACAGGGAATAAATTTTAATCTAACCAATGGAGTACCCTCATACCTGCGACATTAGAAAGTTAACTAAAATCTAATTTTTGTATCAAAATGTGAGCTTTATTCATGGGTGGGAAGACCTCCATCTGTTGCTAAACTTATGAAACATATGCACAGTTCTGCAGAGTTGGTTGTCGACCAATACCATGGTAGTGTCGACCGACACCCTGTCCAAAAGTGCAGTTTTAAGTTGAACATTCCAGGTTCATAATTCTTTAAGCTCCAAATTTCTCCAAAATCTCCGATTTATCCAAAACGTACCTAGACCTACAATTACTCTAAAACGACTAGAAATGTATAGAAAAGAATCTAAAACCAGACTTATATCATGGTTGAAAACCAGTAAGAACCATGATATATCAGACATGCGGCGTGCCTGTGTGAAGTTAAGAATGTGATAGAACAAATCATATGGAGACCGTGTCAGGTGGTGTGAATATGTGAATGTGGTGGTGCAAATCACATGGAGACAAAATGAGGTGTCTTGACCACGTGGAACTCACAGAGACTGCGTGAGGTGGTGAGTTCTCAGGTGACAACATGAGAGGCGTGGTGACCGCGTGAACTGGCGTTGTCTCATGTTTGCACCGTCGCGGTATATCCTCGTTTTTTCTGCTTTTCTTTTACTGGATGTTTTAGTAAGATACTTATGCTATGTTGTGTGATGATTGTTGATGATTGATTTCAGGGAACTTAGAGCTTTCCTCACTGAGTATTTTTCAAATACTCACCCCTCAATTCTTTTCAGGTGAGTTCGAGGAAGTGCATGAGTAGTCGTCTCAGTGTGTTGTTACGTTTTGGGCCTTTGATTTTCTTTATGCAATTTCAGTTTAAGACTTGGGATTTTTTTTTAAACCTTTCCTTATCGTTTTAAATACATTTTTGTAAGACATTTGAATTCTGTCTTTGGGAATAAGATTAAAATTGACCTTTTAAGTTTTTATTGCGGGTAAAAGCAAAGTGATTACATGTCGTCTCTATTAAGTGAGACGCGGACGTGACAGAAACTCTGCTACTCAATAATTTTTTTTTCTTATTTCATGATTGCTCTCATACAAGAACACTGGTTGCTGTTTTTCGGGTTGCTCGGTTCTTAAAGAGTTTGTTGGGTCAAGAGGTCATGCTTAAGTAAGATATTCTTCTTACATTAACCGCATAACCACTACAAGAAAATGAAAAATTTCCAATGGCCAAATCCAGTGGGAAATGGTCTGAAACGGTCTCTTTTTATGGTTTCCGATGGATATAACCGTCAATTCATTTCGTCATAATTTTTTATCCTGTTGGAAACTGTTGGAAATTTCCAACCATTTTCTGACGGATGTTGAAAATTTTCTAACGGGTTACTCCGTCAGAATATGTCCATCAAAAACTTCTGTTGGAATATCCCGTTGGAAATTCTTACGTCATTGTCGGTCAAAATCTTTTACGGAACTGTTCGTCAGAAATTGCTGACCGCTAATTCAGTTTGTAATTTCTGACGATATGTCTGTCAAATTATCTGATGGTTACGTTAGTCAGAATCTATATATTTATAAATATCATTTAGAATCGTCAAATTTAGTAATTTAAATAATTAAAAATTAAAGAAAAATTAAAAATCAAAATATAAGTCTTAATTAAAATACTTAAGTTTCACATTGTCATAATAAAAAATTGGGGCTACATAATTAAAATACTTAAGTTATTACAAAGGAAAACATGTGGAATACATAGTAATTTGGAAAAACTTTACTGGTCGGGTTGGGATCAAACTGGGAAGCTGAGAATTGTTCGGAGTAATCCCGAGATATGAAATCAGTGACGCAACGAAGTTGTTCCTCCATAGTCTGTCGTTTTGTCTTCTCTTCAACGAGCTTTGTTTTCAGCTGGTCCATCTCCTGAACGAGGCCAGGGGAGAAGAGGTTGGTTGACTAGATGAGATCCCCTCCGAGAGACGACCTAAACCATAGCAACGACCTTTCTTAACCGGGACATTCTACAAACAGAAATGAAAAACTTAGTAATACAAAAATATAATGTAAGGAAGATAAAGAACCCACTATTTATCAATCACAAAATTATACGGAAAGAGATAAAGTGACTACCTCGAGAAACATTTGGTTGATTTCTTCGCGGGACAGCATGTTAAAAGATGTAGATCCCTCAATGGTACATATTTGAGACTGCTGGAGTTGTGCTTCTTTCTCCTTTTTCATCTTAGTCAAAGTCTCCAACAACTCCCTTGCAACAGAATCTTGCATCTCACCAGTATTTACATTAGTGTGCATCTTCCTCATCAAATCCAACCAATCTGGTGGCACACCACCCCTTTCCTCAGCAGTCTAACATAAAACAAAATTATATAATGAAAAGTAAAGATTATCGGTTTAATATTAAAGTACAAAATTAAGTATAACTTTATTGTTAAAGCGTGCCATTTCTATCTTGTGTTCCTCTCTTGTCTTTTCATCACAATTATGTGTTGACACGCCTTTTCCACCATGCTGGCTTTGCCTATTATGAGAATTGGTTTCTTCGCTAGATGCTGTCGACTCTAGTTGCCAATAAGCTTTTAATCTAACCCAAACATCTTTATTCAGACATGTGGGCTTATCCTTCTTCGACCTCCACTTTTTCTTCCACTCAGTCATGTTGCTGTTGTATTGAGTTTTAG
Source organism: Moricandia arvensis (assembly GCA_905132765.1). Lineage (NCBI taxonomy): Eukaryota > Viridiplantae > Streptophyta > Magnoliopsida > Brassicales > Brassicaceae > Moricandia > Moricandia arvensis. The sequence goes on from CAJHQP010005925.1 coordinate 19,394, forward strand.
CCTGCATATTAAAGGCTGTCCAAACTTTACTAGTGTCAGCGGGGTCTCAATTCCAATTTTTCTGCAATAAACAAACGCAACCAACATGTTGATAAACAGTTGAGTCGATGTATAAATGACAAAAAAACATCTTACCATTAATGAACAAAGCCACATCCTCTTTCTTTCAGGTGGTACATGGGAATAATTCAGATATGAAAAATCAAGGAGAGTGTGAAAGCATTTCAAAATGGACTTGCAAATGGCATTTTGATTCTTTTTTGTATACCTACAAAATATCAAAATATTAATAAATTGTAAAGGAAAATGATAAGATAATGTTTATGATAATAGTAAAACTTTACCAACTAGTATTTGTTTTTTCATTTGAGCTCAGCTTTGGAAAATGCTCTCGCCCTGGTGCCAACAACAAATCGTTGAGTAACACATCGTTGATGACATATACTGGAGCTGCTGCCTCTGACTGGGAGACACTTGTTCTTTTGCGCAGACGGGGAACCCAACTCAGGTGATGTCGAGAATGGAGAAGAACAAAAGAGAAAATCCGCATAAGTTTTTGAGAACAAAAGAAAAATGAACATACAACTAATTAACAACAACTTTAGAACATACAACATTAAGAACAACAAATTCTGAACATAAAAAAATGAAAAGGTTATTAACTATTTATATATGATTAATCCAACTCTTTGTAAATATATACATAAAAATTAAAACCCTTTTTTAAGAATTTAACAACAACTCAGAACACATATTGGAAAGGATAACAAGAAAGTAATGAACAATTTATAAATTGATTAATCATATATATATATATTAAAAATGTTTTTTTTTTAAAACAATTAAAAACTATAACAGAGATCGCTCAAAAAATTTGATTAAAAATATTAACAGAGATACCTGAAAAACATTTTAAAATTCAAAACAATCACATGCATATATAAATCTAGCAGAAAATGAACCTAAATAATCAACCACAAACCGAAAGTTACCTATCATAAACCTAATTCTATAGATCTAAATATAAACTACATCAATGATAAAAACCTAAAACTAAACAAAAAAATAGAAAACTTACATATTTTTGGCTGATAGAGAGATGGTCGGAGCGAGATAAAGAGAGAGAGAGCTGGCCGGAGAAAGAGAAATAGATACATAGATAGATACAGAGAGAGAGAAAAAGAGACAGAGAGAGAGAGAGAGATGGCCGTAGCGCGACGGATAGAGAGAGAGATTGTCGGATCGAGAGATAGAGAGAGAGAGATGGTCGGATGTCGAGAGAAACAGAGAGAGCGAGATGACCGGAGAAAAATCAAGGGAGAGAGAGGTCTCCTGAGCTACTCGGTTTGAATATTCAAACCGCACAAGCGTCCGTCAGAAATTTCTGACCGATATAGTCGGTCTGAAACTTAATTACCAATAAAAAAGGTTTTGCTTACTTAATAGACATATAAAAGATATTAAATAAAAACTACCATAAACTTACTTGCGAAATATTACAAATTATACAAAGACATATATATTACAAAACTAAAAAAAAATTGAAGAAGCTGAATCAAAGTTATCATAACTAATCTTAATCAAGAATATCCCGAAGAAGCTGAATCAAAGTCATCATTGTATTCTCCTATCTCTTACTCCGAATATGAGAATACATAGTTGTTGCCGGTGCCACTAAAATCAACAACAAGATCAATTTCAAGAGAGTTATGAACATCAAGATCACCTAAAAATTGCTTGAGGATTTTTGCATCTCGGCCCTATCTGAAAACTCCATGCACTTTCCCCCTTGGGGTAATGGATGTCATAGTGATCCAAGGGTCTTGTTTATTCCTCACCCGAAGATAACAAATGTAAGTTACTTGATCTGCTTGTGAAGCTAGAACGAACTGATCATATTTTGGAAGTATTCTTCTAGAGTGAACTGATTACTCCAAATTCGTCATTTCAGACACCAATCAGCAGAAAAGGAAACACACCTTAAATTAATGATCCCCGGAAATTGAATCTCCCAATATCTCACGCAAAATACCATAGTAAATTACTTTGCCGGATCTAGCAGATATACCATCATTTACAGTTGACTGTGTATTGTTTATATGATCATGGACCAGTCAAGCAAAGAAGACAATGAGATCATGGAGGAACCAGCTGATGAAGATGCTCTCACCATACCTAAAGGTCCCATGACTCGAGCCAGAAGCAAACCAACTCAAAGACGTCATTGGAGGATTACTTAAGACATCCATGAAGCAAGAAGAGAGTCTTGGAAGAAGCTTGATCAACCAAGACACACTTACTACAATTCAAGCCACCTCATCTATAAGATAAACATCAAGTGAGCAAGTAACATATGTGTGCTCTTTTTTCCTATCTTTGGTTTTGTCCCACTGGGTTTTTCTAGAGATAGGTTTTTAATGAGGTCATATGTTGCTTTCCTATCACTCACTTGATGATCTCAGTTTAAGACTACAAGAAAACTCTTTTTATTTTATCTTATGTTTTATTTTTAGACTATGGTTTGTTATGTAGCACATTTCGAGAATCAAGGAGCCAGTTCCTTTCTCTCTCTCTATATATATGTACTCGAAAACCCTAATGAAGTCATCCAGTCTTTTATCTTATTCTCTTGTTCTCTCTGTCGACTGTGAGTTCCCTTTGTAGTCTGAGTGTTCTTGAGTCTTTGTTAGTGAGTCATATCTAACAAAACCATAAGAGTGATTATCAAGGTCTGTCATATCCGAGATCATCACTTAGGAGTATCAAGGAGTCCCTTCCATCACTCTTTGTGTCACCATTCAATCCACAAGCCTTGAAGAAGATTGAGTCTCTGATTCTCTACTTGCAAGGATCTATCCCATTATCAACCAGAGAAGCATCCTAGGAGTGTATTATGTGCTATCAGAGCAACTCTGGCTAGGGAAGTACTCGATTTCTTTAAGTTTTCATAGATTTGTTCTTTGCTTTCATAACAATCGATAGATCTAGGTTTTATTGTTTCTTTTCTATAGATCTGAGTCATTCTGTTTTCACCATTGATAGATCTGAAGTTTGGTGTTCCGAAATTGATAGATTCAAAAGTTTTTCTCTTAGGTCTGTTCTAGATTTGATCATCTCTTGTTTCCTTATTTGATTTATTTCCTGAACTCTCTTACTGGCTGAGTTTTGTTTGTTTAATCTCAGGTACCAATGAATAACGAAGGTGATGAAGAGGCAGACTTGGTAAGAAGAAACAAGCTGTTGATGGAAGCCATGACTGCTCAGTTGAATCAAACTATGTTGGAGAACATGACTGAGATGATGAAACAAAAAATAGAAGAGATTAGAAAAGTTGCGGGTCAAGGACACAGCAATGAGAGCAGGAGGAACTTCAAACTCACACTCCACAAGAGCATGGTGGTTCACAAGAGACTGATAACTACTATGAGCGCCACATAAGTGGTTCTTTCTCAGCATCAAGAAGTAGTAGAAGGAGAAACCGTCGTGATCATGATGAAAGAAGACCTTACCGTGATGAGATTTCGGGTTTGAAGCTTAAGATCCCTCCCTTCCATGGCAAAGGTCATCCAGATGCTTTATCTTGAGTGGAAGAAGAAGATTGAGATTGTATTCAACTGCCGGCACTACACCAATGCTCAGAGGATTTAATTTGCTGCAACTGAGTTCTATGATTATGCCTTGAGCTGGTGGGATCAACTGGTGACTACTAGGAGGATAAATCAAGAGTATCCGGTTGATACTTGGCAAGAGATGAAGTCTCCTATGCGCAAGCGGTTTGTGCCTAATCACTACCACCGAGATCTTCATCAAAGATTGAGGAGACTTACACAAGGATCTAAGACTGGAGTTTCTGATGTTGAGGGCTGGTGTATCTGAGGACAGAGAGGCTATTATGGCAAGGTTTCTTGGGACTTAACTGCGAGATACAAGACAGTGTGGAGATGCAACACTATATAGAGATAGAAGAGATGTTGCACAAGGCTATTCTGGTGGATCAGCAACTTAAGAGAAAGCATCACTCGCGAGGCAACTATGGGTCCAGAAAGTATCAGTATACTAAAGAAGAGAAACCTTCTCATTTGAAGGACAGCAAGCCTCAACAGAAAGAAGAATCCAAGCCGAGCAACCACATACAACAAAGAAAAAGGCAAGGCAGAAGTTACAAGCTCTAGAAATAGAGATGTTAAGTGTTTTAAGTGTCAAAGAAGATGACATTATGCCAATGAGTGCACCAACAAGATGGTTATGATTCTACTTGAGAATGGAGAGTATGAAACAGAGAAAGAGAACCCCGGCTCTGATCTGGAAAGGTGTGGTGAAGAGAGTGAAGTAGAACCGGTTATTGAAGGTTGTTGGTGACAAGAAGGCTCCTGAACTTGCAAACTAAGAATGAAGAGATTGAGCAGCGTGAGAACCTCTTCTATACTAGGTGTTTGGTCCAGGGAAAGGTGTGCAGTCTCATTATTGATGGTGGAAGCTGTGTTAATGTAGCTAGTGAGACCATGGTGCAGAAATTGGGTTTGAAAGTTCAGAAACATCCTAGACCCTACCGGCTGCAGTGGCTCAATGAGGAAGGTGAGATGAGAGTCTCCAATCAAGTGCTGGTGCCTATACCCATTGGTAGATATGAGGATGAAGTCTTGTGTGATGTGTTACCAATGGAAGCTAGCCATAACCTTCTTGGTAGACCATGGCAATAGGCGTGTGGTTCATGATGGGTTCACCAACAAGCACTTTTTGAGTTTAATGGAAAGAAGACAGTGCTGGTGCCTTTATCACCTAAGGAAGTTCATGAGGATCAACTCCAGCTTCAGAAAAAGAAAGAGATAGACCTCAGACCTGATCAGAAACATCACAGCCTCTATACCAAACAGGGAGATATCAAAAGAATTATCTACTCTCAACACTCTATTGTTTTACTTATGTTTAAAGAGACTTTGCTAACAATTACTGATCTTACACATGATTATCCTAGTGAACTGGTCTCTCTTGCAGGAGTATACTGATGTGTTTCCAGAAGATAGCCCCATTGGTTTGCCACCAGTTCGTGGGATTGAGCATCAGATTGATTTTGTTCCTGGATCCACTCTTCCTAACAGACCAGCATACAGAACCAATCCTGTTGAGACTAAGGAGTTGCAAAGACAAGTAGAGGAGCTGATGGAGAACGGTCATATCCGAGAGTGCTTGAGTCCTTGTGCAGTTCCAATACTACTTGTGCCTAAGAAAGATGGGAGCTGACGCATGTGTGTTGATTGTAGAGCAATCAACAACATAACAATGAAGTATCGCCACCCTATTCCTAGATTAGATGATATGCTTGATGAGTTGCATGGTTCTAGCATGTTCTCTAAGATTGATTTGAAAAGTCGATATCATCAGATTAAGATGAAAGAAGGAGATGAGTGGAAAACTGCTTTTAAAACTAAACATGGTTTGTATGAGTGGTTAGTTATGTCTTTTGGATTGACCAATGCTCCTAGTACTTTCATGAGACTGATGAATCATGTGCTTAGATATTTCATAGGCATCTTTGTTGTTGTGTATTTTGATAATATCCTTCTTTACTCTAAGAGCTTAGAAGAGCATATAAATCATCTTAGGAATGTTTTTGATGTTTTGAGGAAAGAACAGCTCTTTTTTAATCTTAAGAAATGTACTTTCTGTACGGATAACTTGGCCTTCCTAGGCTTTGTTATGCGTGCAGATGGAGTAAAGGTGGATCAAGAGAAGGTGAAAGCTATACAAGAGTGGCTGATTCCTAAGACCATAAGTGAAGTAAGGAGTTTCCATGGGTTAGATGGCTTCTACCGACGATTTGTGAAAGACTTTAGCACCATAGCAGCCCCTTTGACTGAGGTGATCAAGAAAGATGTTAGACTCACATGGGAGAAGCACAAGAACTTGCCTTTCAATGCCTAAAAGAGAAGCTTACTCATGCCCCTCTTCTTATACTTCCTGATTTCAATAAAACTTTTGAAATAGAATGTGATGCCTCAGGAATTGGTATTGGTGCTGTGCTTATGCAGGAAAGGAGACCCATAGCATACTTCAGTGAGAAGCTTGGAGGAGCAACTCTCAATTATGCTACCTATGACAAAGAACTCTATGCTTTGGTGAGGGCTTTGCAGACCTGGCAACACTATCTATGGCCCAAGGAGTTTGTCATACACACTGATCATGAGTCTCTCAAGTACCTCAAGGGCCAGAATAAGCTCAGCAAGAGACATGCCAGATGGGTAGAGTTTATTAAAACCTTTCCTTATGTGATCAAATACAAAAAAGGTATGGAAAATATAGTTGCTGATGCACTATCAAGAAGGTATACTCTCTTGAATACTCTTGAGGCTAAGTTGTTAGGATTTGAACAACTTAAAGAAATGTATGCAACTGATTCTGATTTTCAGGAAGCTTATAAATCTTGTGCGAAATATGCTGCTAGGCATTACTTTAGGCAGGATGGATTCTTATTCTATGATAATAGATTGTGTGTGCCTAACCGTTCTTTGAGAGATTTATTTGTCAGGGAAGCCCATGGAGGAAGTTTAATGGGACATTTTGGTATTGCCAAGACTCTTAAAGTTTTGCAGGATCACTTCTTTTGGCCACACATGAAACGAGATGTTGAGAGAATCTGTGGAAGGTGTGAACTTGCAAAGCAGCTAAGTCAAAGATCCAACCCCACGGTTTGTATACTCCTTTGCCTATTCCTACTCACCCTTGGAATGATATATCTATGGACTTTGTTGTGGGATTGCCAAGGACCAAGACAGGTAAGGATTCTATATTTGTGGTTGTGGATAGGTTTTCTAAAATGGCACACTTTCTTTCTTGCCATAAAACTGATGATGCTTTAACATGTTGCTAACTTGTTCTTTAAAGAGATTGTGCGCATACATGGCATGCCTAGGAATATAGTTTCTGATAGAGATACTAAGTTTCTTAGTTATTTTTGGAAGACTCTTTGGTCTAAGCTAGGTACTAAGCTGTTATTCTCTACTACATGTCATCCACAAACTGATGGACAAACTGAGGTAGTTAATAGAACTCTTGGAACTCTTTTGCGTGCTTTTATTAAAAAGAACTTGAAGTCTTGGGAGGAATACTTACCACACTGTGATTTTGCTTATAATTATGCTCAACACTCTACATCTAAGTATTCTCCTTTTGAAATTGTTTATGGGTTCAATCCCATCTCTCCTTTGGATCTAATGCCTTTACCTGAGTGTGCTAGGGTCAGTATGGATGGGAAAAATAAAGCATAGATGATGCAGCAGATCCATGAGCAGGCTAGAAAGAATATTGTTGAGAAGACAAAGCAGTACACTAAGACAGCAAACAAAGGCAGGCGTGAGATGATCTTTGATGTAGGTGATAAGGTGTGGGTTCACTTGAGCAATGAGAGGTTTCCCAAAGAGAGAAAGTCTAAGTTGATGCCGCGGAAGATGGTCCTTTTGAAATCATCCAGAAAATCAATGACAATGCCTACAAGCTTGATCTTCAAGGTAAGTATGATATAAGCAACAATTTCAATGTTACTGACTTGATTTCTTTTGTTGCACATGAACCAGATTTGAGGACAAATCCTTTTCAAGAGGGAGGGGATGATATGATCATGGACCAGTCAAGCAAAGAAGACAATGAGATCATGGAGGAACCAGCTAATGAAGATGCTCTCACCATACCTAAAGGTCCCATGACTCGAGCCAGAAGCAAACAACTCAAAGAAGTCATTGGAGGATTACTTAAGACATCCATGAAGCAAGAAGAGAATCTTGGAAGAAGCTTGATCAACCAAGACACACTTACTACAATTCAAGCCACCTCATCTATAAGATAGACATCAAGTGAGCAAGTAACATCTCTGGCCTCCATCATCATGTCTCGAAGGTTTTCAAATTTTAGTCTACACTTCTAAAGCGATGTAGTAAGAAGCGAATTGTGATGTTTCCTCATTGATGCTTTGTGCATAATAGAGTCCTCAACACGGCTTAAAATTTTTACTTTCTTCTTCAAGTCATACATATAACGCTCAAACACATACATCCACCAATATTGCACATCACCTCCAAGTGCTGCTTCTCGAGCGAGATGGATTGGAAGATACTCCATAACATCAAAAATAGATGATGGAAAATCTTCCCTAGATTGCATAGGATTTTCGGAATCTTATCTTCCAAGTTTTTGATTCCATCTGATGTCAACGATCTCAAGCACAAATCTCAAAAGAAAAATCCTATTCGTGTAACAAATAAAAATTATTTCAGATATTAAAAAATAAAATGTAATAAGTACAAAATTTAAAGTAAACTAAACGTACAAGCTATGGCTTCCTTTACATTTTGTGGAAGAAGGCCAGCAAAGCAAAATGCGAGAAGTCGCTACATTATGACATGACAATCGTGACTTTTCATACCAGAAAATTTTTCTTCTCGGCTATCAACACAATTCCTTAGATTAGACGCATATCCATCAGAAAATTTGCCACTATGAATAATCCACTCAAAGAACTCTTGCCTTGAAGCTGCATATAACCGATAAATATACATTGGAAATTTTTCTCTCCCATCCATGTGGAGAGAATTACGGGCACAAATATCTGGCAAGTCTAGTCTAGACTTCATGTTATATCTTGTCTTCCCATTTACATTGAGAATGGTATTCATGATGCTGTCAAAAAAATTATTTTCAATGTGCATCACATCCTAAATTGTGCCTAAGTAGATGGTCCTTGCAATACGAAGATTTCAAAAAATACTTTTCTTATGCCAGTTGTGATGTTTCCCATATCTATAAACTTGATCATGCCCATTTCCACCCACATTTATTTGTTGCCTCCACACAAAATCTATTAGTTGAGTAAAGATAGAATTTCCATCTATTTCCGGTGGCAGACCATCAAAACACATTTTTTGTTCTTAGTAAACAATGTGGTGCTTTTACAATATGGATGATCAGGCGGTAGATCTCATCGATGACAATCAAACCAACATGTTTTCCTTCCATTCTTCAATTGAAATGCGTCTGTATTATCTTGACAGTAGGACACACTAATCTTCCATATGTTGTCCATCGTGATAACATCTCGTATGCAGGGAAAGTCGCTTATAGTCCACATAAGCACTGCACGCATCATAAAATTCTGCCTAAATGACATATCAAACACTTTCAACTCCATGTTCCCATAAAATTTGCAACTCATGAATCAATTGACTGCAAAAAGATATCAAGGGATCTTTTAGGATGCTTTGGACCCAAAACTAGTATAAAGAGAAAGAGAACTCTCGTTTCAAGCCAAAGATGGAGGCTAATTATATGGCATTAGAATAATCATCCAAAGAGAATATTGTCTCCCATGACTTCCAAATGGGTTGAAGCCATCAGTACTCAATCCAAGGTAAACATTTCTTCTCTCAAATGCAAAACTAGGATACATTGACGAAAATGTTTCTATGTTTTTTGCATCTGATGGATGAGAAATTTCTCCTTCAATTATGTGTTCACCATGCCATCTCATAGCCTCCGCTGTACGTTCATATTGGTATAACCTCTTCAGTCGGTTCTGTTATTGGCAAGTACCACATCCTCTTATACGGAATTTTATTTTTCACTTGTTTCTCGGAACCGTGGTTTGCGAAAAAATCGACAACTAGTACGATCAACATCCCTTCTCCAGTATAGCATACAGTTGTCGACGCAAACATCTATCATTTGATAGGGGAAAACCCAACCCGTAAACAATTTTTTGTATATATAATATGTAGCTGGTGAAGGATTATCTTCCGGCAATATATCTTTCTCAAAATCAGTTATCGCAATCAACACAATCTTCGCTTAAGTTCTAATCTGTTTTAATAAACATCATCCTTGTTGCAGAAGATAGAGGCGAAATACCATCTCTACAACCATATAACATATCATAAAATTTCCGCACTTCAAAGTTTTGTTCTCATCTTTATGTCTATCTTCAACCATTTGAACAATACCTATATGTTCATCTAAACCACCTTGTTGTTCTCCAACTCCATCCAAATTATTTTGTTGACTAGTACTACCAAAATCACCATCAAATCAGTTTCACCATGCGAATACCAAACTTTATAACTCGGTATAAACCTCTACTATATAAGTGCTTCCATAAACAATCGACAGTACCAAAATCAACGACTCCGACAAAAATGGACAAGGAAAATACATCTTATATGTTTTCGCTGTCCTCTCCTAGTTTGAAGCAAATGACATGATTGTTGAAGACCTTGTGCAAATTCATCTGTAAAAAGTCCAATTGATGGATCTTGATATTTTTGGTCCATTCAAGACCTGAAATATTCTTTTTGATTTGAGGAACATTTTGTTTTATACAGTTTTGGAATTTGGGAGTATGAATCTGTAACAAAGAGAAAGTTCAGGCTTTGGTAATATATAAAAAAATTTCGGACGGGTTTGTGACCGATTTCAGATCGATTTACAACGAATCTATAATGTCTAAAATTTCAAAATTCGGTCAGAAATCCGTTGGGAGTTTCCGACGGATCACCATTCCGTCAGAAAATTTCTGATGGATTTCCAACTACTCAAATTCAAAATTATTGTTGCCGGAAAGCCGCTGGAAATTTCTAAGCCCAATAATTTCTGACCAAACGCAATATCCGTCGGAAAGCCATTGGAAATTTCCGACCAAAAAAAAAACAGTCAAAAATGTCTATCAGTTGTGCCCCTTTTTCTTGTAGTGAATGTGACAACTAGAAAACAACATTTATACATTTTTAGATGCACTATACAAATTTGTAATAAGGTATTTTATGCTCTTTTATATTAAAGACTAAGTTTTCCATATTGGTAGTTAGAAGGGATCATAAATAGTATATAAGATAGATGGGCTAAATCATTTATCACCAATTGGTTTTGGGTTAGAAACCCATCTAATTTAACATGGTATTAAAACCCGATCCAAGCAATCTAATCCGATCCACATCGATCTGGCCTAAAGTTTAGCCCATCAGTCTTTTCCCGAACACTATGAGATTTACGTTCAAAGAGCAATCATCTCAAGCTGATGTATTAGAGACTAAGTCCCCCACATCGGTACTTAGAAAGAATCTTAAATAATATATAAGATAGATAAACTATTACACTTATCCCAAATTGATTTTAGTCGGATACCCATCTAACTTAACATTTTATTGTACATAAAATAACTCGCATTAAATTTTTATAAACTAATTTAATTACATTAATGATTACCGAAGAAGATTTCATCAAGTTAATTGTATAGCAATGTCAATCAATGTTATATATAAACATTTGATTATGGTCGATAATACTTTTACTAAAAGCATTTATAATTACAAAATTTTACATTAAAATAATTTTATATAGCAATCAATTATTTAATATATTTATTTAATAAAATTTTGTAAACAATGCTAAACATTCTTACAAAAATGATTATTATAAAGAATATAATTGAATTTATATAGGAATACTAACAAAATTATTTAAATATAGAAAAAAAATAAGTCCTATCAAATAAACAAAAATGTTTGTCCTCCGGGGCGGCCCTTCGCCATCATGTCCGTTGACACAACATTATTTAAGTGCTTTTGTTGTGATGCTTATATGTTCACTAACTTCTTCTCAATCTCTTTCTTAACTCTTTCTCTCTTTTTTTAATCCTTTTCAGATACTTCCTAAGAACTTGACCAAATTGAACATGTTCTAATTCCTATATGATTAGTCGATTTGAGTTGTATAAATAAGCTATTGTCAAAAAAGAAGAAGCTATGTATGTACTTTCCTAAAGCCGATTGCTACTGTTTTAATGTGGTATCCCATAACGTGCATTTACCCGTTGGAAACTTGTCCGCCTATATGAATAGCCACTGAGCCACATTCATAGGTGCGTACGTCCATCTCTTCCGGGTCATATACGTTTTAATCTTTTGGTTTAGGTTCAGACCAAGATTATAAGTACTGATTACTAATTAACATGATTTCCATTGAGAAAAGTTAATGCTAATCATTTTTAACGGTGCCACTTAAGGATGTTATAAAATTACATATTTCGTTAATTAAATATCCCGTATATTTTACATTTTTTTACGTTAAGCGTATACTCCCTTTATTTCAATATAATCATGTTTTAGAAAAAAATTGTTTTTAAAAATACATATTTCACATTTTAATGGCATATAATAATGGTAAATTGTGAATTTTGAAGATATTAATTATGTTTATTGAATTTTGATTGAAAATTATAAGAAATAGCTAATCACAAAAATAATACATTTATTAACATGATTTCTTAAAATGTGTTAAAACTTTAAAACATACATTATTTTGTAACCGAGAGAGTATAAAATACTGAAATATTATTGGGAAATAAACTGCTGCCAACTTAACCCCTAGTAATTAAACGACTAACTTGAAGGTTATCCTATTATACATTTATATAATATAAGCGGCTACTAGTTTTCTTAAAATCATAAATAATGTTCGGCATCAGCTTTGTGCTTCCACAAAAGATCCAACAGAAGATACCTATATAAATTAAGCTCCACAAGCTCTCTCCAATATATATCCCCAGCGAGTCATCCAACGGAGGAGAACCTATCGGTGGCGGATCCACTATCATCCCCCTCGCCATATCGACCAGTAAATTAGGCATGTTAATAACTGTTCTTCGTCCACAAAAATCTGTAGTCGAATATTCCAACACATCACAAACTCCCTCTTCATTCTTTTCACCTTCCTTCACCTTGTTCGCAGACAGTTGCAACCACAGTAGTTGTAGCCCACAATAACTGGAGCCGCATCAGCTGCAAGCTGTAGCTGCAGCGTTTCTAATATGAGTTTCGGAGTTGGAGCATGGAAGAGAGTAAGACCGAACGGAACCTGGGAAGTTTTAAGACTGCTTCTTCGCCTTTAAGAGCTAGAGCTGCCACGTCGTAGGCGAGCAGCCATCTCGGGCGTAGGGTAAGTCCCGAGCCATAGACGCTTATTCTTCTTTGGCATTCGGATCTCAGTCACCCACTTTCCACCTCGACATCGGATTCCTCGGTACTTGGAGATGGCTGAACCCGAAGTGACTGGTGTATTATTTTTAGGCTTAAAGTTGGGATACGAGCGAGATGGCATAGTAAGCAGAAATAGCTGCATGCGGCAGTATAAGTTAATTTGAGGTTTGTTGGTATCAAGTTTAGGGTAAGACCAAGACCGCATGTGTATCTATATATAAACAAAGACAGTTAGGGATGGATGTGGTGAGTGAATTTAATGTTTAGGTCAGCTTAAATTTTGCCGTGAATGACTTGTTTATTTTTTGGATATGAAATGAAAACTGTGCATATGTGGGGGCAAGTGAACTTGTTGGTGCATTTCTCGCAACGGGAAACGAAGTTTTTTGGTTAGTAACACTTATCATAAATTGTGGTAATTAAGTATGCTACATATGCATCTGGAAAATAAATGGGACTAGATGAAATGACGGCTTTGCTCCTATCAGAAGTTATGAGATATAGTGAAGGAAGATTTAAGCTCGTATGGTTATATATGAGTTCCTTTTTTATGGTATTAGTGGTCAAGAATTGAATTTAAATATCTGTTTCATTCCGAAGAAAGATAACCAACTGAGATGTCACAATTTCAACTAATCAGTTTGTGTATGTGATTTACTAGATAGTCTCCAAATTTCTATGCCAGATATTGAAGAAAGTTTTGCCAAAACGAATCTCGAAGACCCAATCAGCCTTTGTTAAGGGTAAATAGATCACAAATAATATTATGATCGCTTAATCTATTTCATGCTCTAAGAAAAATTCTAGGTGGAAGACATAGGTGAATGACCATTAAAACATACATGCGCAAATCATATATCTTATGGTATGAGATTTTATTAGAGCTGTTATGAAGGAAGATGAGTTTTCTAGAAACTTAGATTGTGTGGATAATGCGTTGGATAACATTTGCTAAGTATCATGTAATCATGAATGGCCAGCCCCAAGGAAATATTGTCTTGAGAGGAGATTGTGTCAAGGAGATCCCTTGTCTCCTTTCATCATTATTCTATGCTTGGAAGCGCTCGTTAGTCTTCTTAAATCATGCGCATAGTCAAGGTAAGATAACGTGGATGCGCGATTTGTGTGCTAGCTCTTTGATGTCAAACCTCCTTTTCACTGATGATAGCTTTTTCTTTGTAAAACGGATCTCTGTGAATGTGATAAAGTAATGAAAGCAGTTAAAGATTTATGGGAAATCATCAGGACATTGCATTAATTTTTAGAAGTCTTCTCTAGGCTTTGGTAAGAGAGTTCCTAATGTAAGGTTTATTATTTGGTTGTTAACCTAAACCTTATCCTTTAGCTAATATTCGTTTAGCTAAGTGTCTTGATCGATTGACCTCAATACTAACTTGTGATATGATTATTCGTTTGTTAAGAGACAAGACACAACACTTTGGTTACCCAGTTCCTGTGAGGTACGTCTGGGGAAGAACTACGCTTCCAAGTTTCACTATCTCAAGGATAAGGAGTAGTACAAGAATATGAATCCTTAAGCTATTTACAAAAACGAAGCTTAAGGAAGAACCAATACGCCTAGTCTTCTTCTCTGATTGCTCAATGGCTCAGGTAAGATTAGACGATCTTTTAACCAAGACAATCTACTTGATACCTGATTCCAACAATCTGCCGTACATTTTCTCGTGTACATGTAAGCTCCTCTTGTCTTCTTTTTGTACAAGTTCTATACAAACCCTAAGAGAAACACATTATGGCCCACTCCATTTATCTTCTCTTCGTTCGGCCCAAGGCCCAAAGAATTCATAGAGACAACATCTCTACAATCTCTACCTTAGTATCTACCGACTTAGAAAGCTCACAAGCCACTCCACTGACGACTCTCTCTCTTCTTGTTGGATCTTTTTTCACTGGAGATCATGTCGATTCACATTCTTTAGCTCACCAAGCTCTTATACTCCTTTTCCAGTTCTTTTAATCATGCATGCACCGGTGATTTCCAACCGGTCCCTTCGCTTTAACCGTGAAACTCTACCCTCCTAAAACATGCGACCTCTCATCCTCCTGCTCAACCAACATACGGACTATACAAAGATCAGCTTCTCTTGCGATCAAATCGATCTTGCTCTCTCAGACCATAAGAACCTTTGACACGAAAATGAGATTCGTCGGACTAATCTCCACTGTCTTAAGTTTCCAGCGAGATCTTTCTAGACTTCTAATGATCGATCCTCAACGATCTGCAATTCCTGGTAATATGCTAACCCTCTCAGTTTCTTTATCTGTGGTATAATAACTTGTTCAACCACTTCACTGTTTTCTTTTCATTCTGCAGCTATAAAATACTTCAAGACCTAAACTTTAAGCTATCCCTGATGAAATGTAACCTTCTCATAGAAATTTATGAGTTAACTCTTTGTTTTCGATTTTGACCATCCGAAACAACCTAGACTAACTCTGTTATATTCCATAATCGCTTTAAGAACTTGTTAATCTTCTGATACCGTAGATTAAACCCCTTTTCAAATTTTACCATTCAAAAGAATTGTATGTTTATTTCTATATACCGATACTAACCACTCTCAGTATTTATTTGTGTTTATGCAAGGAACTTCAATCAACTAAACAAGAACCTTAGGACACTGCAAGCTGACTACTGGACCAC
The DNA here is from genome assembly GCA_905132765.1 of Moricandia arvensis. Classification (NCBI taxonomy): domain Eukaryota; kingdom Viridiplantae; phylum Streptophyta; class Magnoliopsida; order Brassicales; family Brassicaceae; genus Moricandia; species Moricandia arvensis. The sequence goes on from CAJHQP010005925.1 coordinate 35,075, forward strand.
TTTGAAAAGCCCCAGACACCTCCTCAAAACTCTTTCCTGGTAAACTCTTAATTAACATATCCGCTGCATTGTATGTTGTTGTGAACCTTTTGAATCTTGACTGAACCTTCTTCTACAATGTCTCGAATAAAGTGATTACTTATTGCTCGACATGTTTAGTTCTTTCATGGTGTATATTGTTCTTTGCTAGGCAGATAGCACTTTGGGAATTACAATTTAGTTTAAATGAATCTTGTTTGAAACCAACTCAGTGCATACACTTTTGATCCAGATATCCTTCTTTTGTAGCTTCTGATATATCCATATATTCAGCTCTGTAGTAGATAGAGAAACTATTTGTTGTAAACAAGATCTCCACTGACCGTATTTCCCACATATTTGAATACACTATGCTGATACTCGATCTTCTCTTTTGTCTGAGTTTGTAGAGTAATCTGAGTCCGAAAAACTTTCTATATCAAATTTTCCTGTCTATGTAAATGTTAGACACACATTTGAAGATCCCCTGAGTATATCTTATAATCCATTTTACAGCAGCCCAATGATTTCTTCCTGGATGTGCCATGTATATGCTAACCAATCTAATGGCATAACCCAAATCTGGTCGTGATCCTACCATGGCATACATTAGGCTCCCCTACTGCACTTGCATAGGGAACTGTATCCATCAGCCTTCTCTTTGTTCTGTCTCTTTTGGTGTTAGAATTCTAAGCTGTAACAGAGAATTGCTTGGTGTGATGACTGCCTTACTCTCTTTCATGTTGAATGTTCTGAAAACCTGTTTAATATATCTCTCCTATGATAGCTTTATAACCCCATTCTTTATATCTCTCTTGATATCCATACCAAGAGTTCTAGACACTGGTCCAAGGTCTTTCATCTCAAACATGTTGTTCAAGCTCTTCTTCAGACTTTTGATCTTCTCAAAGTCTTTAGCAGCAACAAGCATGTATGGAACATAGAGTATTAGATACACCATATCATTTACATTCATTCTCTTAGTATAGACACAATGGTCTTTAGTACATCGCTGAAACCCCTGAGTCTTCATGAACTCATACTTTTGATTCCATTGTCTTGGAGATTATTTAAGTCCGTATAGGGATTTCTTTATTTGAAATACCATTCCTTGTTTACCTTTCACAATAAATTCCTCATGTTGTTCCATGTAGATAACTTCCTTAAGAGTGTCGTGTAAGAAAGCCGTTTTAACATCAAATTGTTCCAATTCAAGTCACAGTTAGCCAAATTTGATAGCATGATCCTTATTGGCACATGTTTCACCAACATGTGCAAAAATCTCATTGTAGTCTATCCTTTCAACTTATGTATAACCTTTAGCCACCAACGAGCCTTCCACCTCGGTTTTTTCAATACATGGAATCCCTTATTTGTATTTATAGATCCACTTAAAAACGATTATTTTTGCTTGCTGATTTTGTAACAATCTCAAACTTTCCATTCTTAACACCTCAGGTAAGCTTAGATGATCTTTTAGTCAAGACAGTCTACATGATACATGATTCCAAACAATCTACCGTATGTTTTCCCCTGTGATAGATCCCAATATTTACTACTTTTAGACCATGTTATAGGCCCCATTTAGATTCCATTATGTGTCTAGGGTTGTTTTAGAGTGTTTTCAGGTTCATGTACGTCTTGGGAGAACTTTGGTGATTATGGGAGGTTTTTGAGATGTAGAATTCCGCAGACGTGTCAGAGGTTTATCTATGGATGGAGACATTCCCAAGGTGAGATTGAGCTGATATTATGACACAAGATATATATTTTTGTTAGATTTTTAATGCCACTTTTATGAGGTTAATGAGAATCGTAGAGCCAAAGTTATACCCGCTTTACTAAGGAGTGGTTTGTCTGTCTCGCGAGAGGAAGTTGTCGAGGAGATGAGGAATGTTGATCGACAGAAGAACCTTGGTATTTATCAACGGTGGTACCAGAACATTGATGCGTCTATCTTATGACTGACTTGAGCCATACACCATCACAAATTACCATAGTGCCCCTATCCGACTTTAAACTCTATTTATATGTTTCTAAGCCATTGTTTAGGCTACACGCTATCTAAGATTTCTAAATTTTATATTTTTAGGGTTAAGAGAGAAGGAGGAACTTCTTTAGAGTCTTCCTGGAACTCCTTTGGTTCTTTATTATTGATTTTTATTTATTCTGTTCATCTATGATTTCTGTTTCTTTGATCGTGTTTGAGTAGATCTCCTATTAGATTTAGGATTTATTAATGGTACTGATGGATTAGCCAAACAAATAGACTGGTAGGAGATTATAAGATTATCAATATAATTGTTCTTATTGCTTGTGTTCTTGTTCTATAGAATCTAACTAGACCACGAACTAAGATAATTGAGCATTACGAGAGTAGGATCATTACTTGAGTTAATCCTGTTGAACTAGGTTGTTAGATACATACGAGAATTGGTCTAGGAATTTTAGTGAACTAATCAAATTAGGTTCATAATGCTGGACTCAAGTGATCTTTCGACCAACGCTAACTCAATAGCATGATCGACGGTCAATTCCGAGTTCACAACGAGCGTTGGAACAAAGACTTAAGTCATATGATAGATATTATACTTGATATCTTTGCTTATTAATTCGAGTTCTAAGATTGAAACCCCTTAACTTCTATCCACTATATTCATGATTGCCTAAATCCTAGATCTAGCTATTATTACTATTTACAACTAATCAATCAATCAATCAATCAATCAACTGCTTTTCTTTATTTGTTGCTTTAAATCTATTTAACTAACTTAATCGCGACGGTATTGAGTTTACTGTGTGCCCACGCTCAATGTGGATTTGATCCCTAAGTACTACAACTCGACCTCTTATTTGAGAGAGTAAAGTTGCTATAAGGTTAATTTGAATATATCTAATTTGGCAACCGTTTTCGGAGAGAGAAATTCGCGATTAGACTCAATTTGTTGATTTAGTATAGGTTATTTTTCTATTTAGTTACTTACATAAAACATTTCTGTGTTTCAGGTACATACATCTTAGTACCAGGAAGCAGTGTGAAGAATTTTTTGGGTTCTTCAATGAAGGAGCTTGCTGATTCACGCATGATCCGTAAGTCTACGAGGGAAGTATCGATCAACACCCTCCAACCAGAGGCGATCGAAAGCGTGAACCAAGCATCGATTGAAACCAACTCCTCACTATCGATCGACACTACTTCCGGAAAGACAGAGAAGGTCTAGGTACTCATACTGAGTTTTGATGAGAATGGTATCTTATGAGATGAAGAAGGTCACACTCATAACAGTGCATGACAACTGATTTATGCACATGAGGCTGTAGTCTCTGATGCAATTTATGTTTCTGGAGAGGTTGACTTCAAGCTGCACCCCGAATGGAAAGATTGGTTAGCTCAGCATCTTTTTTAGGTTCTTCCTTACGAAGATCCTAGAAAACACATTAAACTTTTTATGGTGAAATCGTGAGTGCTGAGTTGTGTGAATACTCTGAGGAATACATACTCTGCAAGATTTTTCCCCAACACTCTCTATGGGAATGCTTCTAGATGGTTTAGTCAACTGAAGCCAGGATCTCTAACCTGTTGGGAGGACATTGAAAGAGCTTTCTTCTACAAATTTCTTGATGATGCTGAGCTACTCGAGAAAGAGAGCTTAATGATAAGTTGGAAATGAAGCTTAAAGGTTGGCAGAAGACGAGGGACGAACTGAACAAAGGAAAGTTGGTCCACCAAAATATGTCAAAGGGTGATGAACGTCATGGATCTGAGCCGAGCAGAGCAGAAGAAGCTGATATTAGTGATTCGACCTCAGCATCGGTCGACATAAATACCTCTGCATCGATCAACACAAAGACCTCAACATCGATCAACACCAGCCCCTGCTGTCAGTTGATACCACTTGAAATCCAATAAAGATTGAGTTGTCCTTAACACATTACAGACTCGACACTAAAGAGCACCGATGTATCACGTTGTTATCTTTTCCCAGATGGAGACAGAGAGATCACCATGGAAGATTTCTTGGAGCTAGAGGAATTCATGGAGCTATAGAATGGATAACATCTTAAATATTTGGATTGTGATAAAGAGATCACTATGGAAGATTTCTTGGAGCTAGAGGATTTCTTGAAGCAAACCTGAAGATTTGGGTCAGGATTTGGAGAAGAAGCTTGATGATGATTAACACACTTTGGGAAGAGATCTGGAGACTTCAGCAACTAGCATCAATCGCCACCTAACGTATAACATCGATCGTAAGCCACCCGATTGCATCGATCAACACCCAGTTGATGATATTGATCGACACCATTGGTTGCACGACCTGCCATGTTACATAATTGAGCTGGAACCAGTTGAGGAGAGAATGGACAAGTCCGAGGCCTCATACCTTACTGTCCACGAATATCTGAGACCACCTATCTGCGCAGAATAAGATGTTGGGTTTCACAAAAGAGTGAAGATGATACATGACCCTATGAAGTTTGTGGTTCCCAGTGTTATTTCTGAAATAGAACTACCTATTTCACCCGACATAAGTGAGCATTTGGGATACTACATTGGGATAGTAGAAGATTCTCTGCTGCAGCTGTTTCTAAGGAAAATAAGGTCTAGAAAATGATGTCAAGAAAGTTTCTTGGGACCTAGTGTCGATCGACACTCCACCCTCTGTGTTGATTGACAACCTCGGGTATTGCAAAACGCAGAGACATAAACAACCATATGGGGGGGGGGGGGGAGGAGGAATTTGAAGAAGAGGAAAAGGACCAAGGGCCTGTAACATTCCGAGTTGTGATATATGAAAAGGGATTATGAGAGTTGATTTGGCTATCTATGTCACCAAAAGTTGACTTACCTTTTCAGTCACACATCCGTTTAGAACTCCTGATTTAAGCGTGCTTGGGATGGGAGTAGTGAAAGAATGGGTGACCAATCAGGAAGTGGTTCGCAATACCGTGTGATTGAGGCCAAAACACGGGAAAGGTCGGGTGTGATTGCAGGGTCAGTAAACAATGATTTCGAGCCTTGAAAAATGTACGCACCGACCGTTGGATCGGGATGGGGCCCGTGGAGAGAGCGGGTGTGGGTGGCCCATTAGCCGTGGGCGGCCAGGGCGTTACAAGTGTTATTAAAGCCAGGTTAGTCATCTCGGTTCTGACCCGAGAGGCGTCTTGATACCTGTCATGGGCGAAATGAGGATGTTGCCTTCTTTGAAAGAGGGTAAATTGTAACATCTGAGTTGTGATATATGAAAAAGGCTTAAGAGAATTAATTTGGCTAACTATGTCACAAAAAGTTGACTTACCTTTTCTGTCACACATCCGTTTAGAACTCCAGGGTTAAGCGTGCTTTGACTGGAGTAGTTAAAGAATACGTGACCTATCGGGAAGTGATTCTCGATACCGTGCGGTGAGGCAAAGACATGGGGAAAGGTCAGGTGTTGATTTCATGGTCAGTAAAAACGATTTCAAGCCTTAATTATTTTACGTATCGTCCGTTGGAACGGGATGGAGTCAACATGCCGAGAAAGCGGACGTGGGTGGCCCATTAGCCGTGCCCGGTTAGGCCGTTACAGGGCCTTCCTCATTTATCATTGATTCCACATTTCTCAGATGGTGTCAGGAAATACAGAGTGCGCAGCAGATACTTCTCACAACCATTTGAAAAGGGTCCATCACTCCTTATTACTGAGATGATAGATAAAGGAGAAGATTCTATGGAGGCTTTCACAAAAAGTGTGATGACGCTAAATAAAGAAGACATTGAGACTTGTTTTGGAGCAAGGTCTCATTCTCATCTAGACTTAATCAGATCTCCACAAGCCAAGCTAATGACTTAAAATAAGCGCTAAGTGGGAGGCAACCCATTGTTAGGTAAGTTTTTATTTGGTTTTATTTTTTATTTATTACTAGTTTTCATTTTGTTTTATTCAGGTGAAAAAACCGAAGAAGATATCCGAGGAAGACGAGTTCTGCACCAAACATCGGTCGATGGCTGGCCAGCATCGATCGACAGAGCATCAAGAGTAATGATCGCTACTTCAATGTGTCGTTCGACACTCACATCCAACGAGAAGGTATACCGTTTTTCCTTGTTAATTTTTGTCCTTGTGATATATTTTCCCACCAATCTTAGACTGATAAAACTGAGGACAATGTTGTTTAAGTCTCAGGGAGGTATTCGTGATATTGTGTTTTATTTTTATCTTTCTTTTTATCTGTATTATTGGGTTTTTATAGAGTTAAGAAGGGGAATTATGATCAGATTTAAAATTTACTTATTGTCTAACCACTCTCTAGCACGATTCTTAGACTTGTTGATTTCAGAGAGTGTTGGAGATACCAAAGTGGATTATCCTGCCACTTATATCACAATTGCTTAGAAAGTTTGGAGAAACTGAAGCTGACCTCCAACTTAATTTTACTTATTTGCTTGCTTTGGAATTTGGCATACATTGGATCGGATTCCTACTGCAAGTATGTAAGGTAAAAATATGTGTGCTTCTGATTCCCTTTCTCTCTCTCTCTCTCTCTCTCTCTCTCTCTCTGTCTCTCTCTCTTCGACATCTAGAAAAAAAGATTGTGATGATTTCCTGAGATGTAGAGGGGTAAGTACATTAACTGGTGACCACAATATTCTAATTCAAAGGAATGATCACACATCGTTGGAAGAGAGGGCTTGCTATATTACTGATGATCCCACTATTCGCCTACACTTTGTCAAATAAAAAAAGAAGAGAAAATCAAAAAGAAGATGACAGATTGTCTGTACCGCCATCATTGATCATTGTAATTGGTATATAAAAATATTCAGAGAAGAGAGAAAGTAGGGAAGAAATGGATCAGAGAAGACTGCCTTTCTGGTCAAATACTTTCTTGAGTAAGAGTCCATGTGTCATTTGAGAGATACTCCCAAAGCCAACACTTTTATTTTGTGCAAGAAATGAGGTTAGTAGGTGAGTAAGTGATACGCCCTAGATAGGATCACTC